>VYZW01010204.1:28830-47728 GCA_013401315.1 Balaeniceps rex
CTTCATTACTGACCTGGACACTGGGACAGAGTGCATCCTCAGCAGGTTCACAGATGATACAAAAATGGGAGAAGCAGGTTGTGCTGCCATTCAGAGGAACCTGGACAGGCTGAAGAAATGGGCTGAGAGGAATTTCATGCAGTTCAACATGAAGAAATGCAAAGCCCTTCCTCTGGGCAGAAATAGTCCCATGCATTAATACATGCTGGGGGCTGATCGGCTGGAAAACAGCTTTGCCAAGAAGGACCTGGGGATCCTGGTGGACAAAGTGACCACAAGCCAGCAATGTGCCCTTGTGGCAAAAAAAGGCCAAGAGTATCCTGGGATGCATTAGGAAGAACCAGTAGGTCAGGGGAAGTAATTCTTCCTCTCTGCTCAGCACTGGTGAGGCCATGTCTGGAGTGCTGGGTCCAGTTCTGGGTTCTCCCGTACAAGAAAGATATGGACTTACTCTAATGAGTCCAGAGCAGGGCCACAAAGATGATTAAGGGACTGGAGCAAATAAGAGGAGGAGCTGAGAGACCTGGGACTCTTTCGCCTTGAGCAGAGGAGGCTTGATCTATAAAAATATCTTATGGGAGGGTATGAAAAACAGGGAACCAGGCTCTTCTCAGTAGTGCTGATGGCAGGACAAGAGGCAATGGGCAGAAGTTAAAACACCAGAAAATCCATCTGAACTCAAGAAAACAATATTTTACTGTGAGGGTGGTAAAACATTGTTATGTTGTGCAGATAGGTTGTGGAGTCTCCATTCATGGAGATATTCAAAGCCTGACTGGACACTGTCCTGGACAACCTGCTCTAGGTGATCCTGCTTGAGCAGGCGGTTGGACTAGATCTCAAAAGTTCCCTTCCAACATAATGTCCATCTTTAGTACTACCATGTTTTTACAACTCTGACACACTGATGTAACCCACAGAAAGACAGGCCTAGTATAGCAGAGGTCTTGAGAAGTGAAGACACAGGCTGCAACATAGAGCAGTAGGAAGAAGACTGTATTCCCAAACTTTGTTGATACACAGCAGACAAATATTTAACCAACAATACCCCAATCCAGACTCTAAGAAGGATTCCTTCGTTGTTTCTTCAATAAAGACAATCATTATGAAAACAATAACTAAAAAATGAATCACTGTCATGACATCTTGTTTTTAAACAGATAACTTAATAGTATTTTTACAGCAAGACTGTAGTGGATGTGCAAATTGGATTTCTTAAAGACAAGAAAATAATAAATATTTTAACTGGAATAGCCACATTGAATTAGATTTGAGGCTTGCTTAGTCCATTATCACTTTCTTGAGAAAACACAGCAGATTCTTCTTCTAATTATTATTATGTAAAAGACATTTTAAACCTTGGAGTAGAAGATTGTATATATTTCCAACAACTGCTCTAATTTTGCATATTCTTGTTATCTACACAACAATCCATTTGGACTCTGGCTAAACTCGAATTCACTTGTGTTTCTGTGTCTGATTTGACCTGAATTCTAACCACCGAATGGCAAGAATATTGATGAATTTGATACAGTCAAAAAGTTCCTTGTTCATTGGTCATGAAATGGGCAACTGAAAAAGGAAAACAGTTATTTTATGTCTTCTGCCAGATGAAAACATCCAGATGATGACTGGTAACACAGGGGTACCTATACAATGTGGCAGCTAAGTTCTATTCAATGAAAAATTGGTATTAATTCCCATTCCATCTGCCTGGAAAATCAGAACATAAATGAGGCTTCAGGGAGACAAAAACTGAAGCATACAGAACACTCTCAAATATAAACTTATTTTTTATTACTGCTGAAATTCTTCAACTGATGGTAGAAATATTTTCTATAAGGTCCGTGAAAGATGGTGTCAAATAGAACATATCCTTCAAAATGGTGTTTTATCTGAATTCCTTGTGGCTTCTCATAAAAACACAAATTTGCTAATATGATTAGCAGCATATGGCTCTGTGAGACAATAGAAACTGCCTGTTAGGCATACTGATTACAGTAAATATATGATCTTGTTAAAAAAGTTTAAAAATGTATTGTTTGAAACATTTAATTATACTTTGTTTCTCCTCAAGTGGTTCATTTGTTTGATGAAAGCTCTTAATTTCCCTTCATAATTTTACTGTTACCAGGTCTATTTCTGCAGAAGACTCTGGGCTCCTAGGCCTAAGTACTGCCATCAACATCAGTTTGACTTTTCTTGTTCATGAACTCATGGTTTAGTCACTTTATTAGTGGCCAATGCAGGATTCCAAAAGATGATATACTTTTACTTCCTTAGATTGGGTGATTCTCATAGCATTCCAATAACTGCTTCCCCACCTGAAAAATTTTTCTATGTATTTTTTAATATCATAAAAAAGTGTTTAAATTTGGGAAGTCTACAGAGAGGAAGAAGGTGATTTCCTCTTTCCATGACATTTCTCTCAGCATTTAATTCACCAGTTTTTTTTCATTTTATTTTGAAACAGGATTTGCAACTTTATGCTAGTTAAGTCTGCACTTGAGAACTGCACAGTACTGTATTTTGGATTCTCACAACATGTGTAAAAGAATACTTAGGTCTACTTTGACTTTTTTTTTTTTTCATTTTGTCAGACAGGGTTAAACTGTGCATGCTCATGCAATTTCTTACCTTTTTCTCTTGTGGTAATTTTATGTTGAGCTCATATGCATTAAAAGAAATGGTGTAATAAAACTAAGCAATATAATTGTTGCAATGATCAATTTAAAGACTGCATGAGACAAATAATACCTTATTTCAAATATGTGTACATATCATTTTTGCATTCGTGCTTATTTTCCCAGCTATTTTGAATGTGAGCAAAACCACGTTTCTTTAACAAGAAGTATACATACTGAGTTTCAATGGCAGATACACTGGGAGATAATTACGTAGCAGTTGAAGATGTAAAGCTGAAATTGCAACAGTTTACAATATTTCATTGCATATATTTCCACTACTCTATTTTTATAGCTGAAAGCAAATAGATTATGACACAGATGTACATCTAGGATGGTTTTACTGCTACTAGAAGGACAGTCAATAAATATTTTTTCTTTCTTTGTCTCTCCTTTCTTTCCTCCTTTTATTTTTTAAAGGATATAGTGGTCATAAAAGTTTCTGGATTGACAGCCTGAAAGATTGAAATTCTCAATTTATCCACAGAACAAGTACCATGCAGCTGAGGTAATAATCCTTCCATATACCTCAGCCCTGACCAGGAGTGACCAGACAGAGGTTGGGGCTTCATTTCCATTCAATCCTTGGCCTTTGTGCTGACTTTGCCAATGAGGAGAGTGATTAGTGCCAGCTGAGGGTTGGCTTTTGTGAAGGAGATGCCTGCCTGCTATGATCAGTATTGACACCAGACAGAAAATAAATCACATTTCCAGACCTCCAAAGGGACAGAGCAATAGCAAGAACTACAGTCAGCATAAACGTAACGATAAATTTCTTTTTTGCAACTACTTCCTGAAAGCTCACAAGCTTGCTGATTATCTGTGCAAAGACAACAAACTGAGCTAAATGAACATTGCAATAAATTGACTTTACAGTGCTTAATCCAAAATCCTCTGAGATATTTTGTCTGTGATAATTGATGTTCAGGAATCACCTCTATAGCATAGAAACAAGGGAAAGCAAAAGGACGTTTGTTTCCTTCGTGTCTTCTTTACTAAAAAACAGCTGCAGTTCTTTTAGTCAACTTATGTGAAAATATCATGATTATCCTTTTGAGTCACCCAAGGAGTTTGGTCTGACATGGGTACAGAACGGCAATTTCTGTCTTTTTCTTTAGAAAGAGAAATAGTATATATAGGTAACTCATGGGCAGTTCTGCTGAGTACTCAGCTGGGCTCACCTGGTACCTTTGACCAGCAATGGATCACTTTCGTCTCTGGTGTCTCAGTCCTGGTATGTCAACTGGATCAATCCAGTAAATGAAAAGAGAGAGTATTCTGTCTAGTTTCTGACGTAACATGCCATATATGTGAAGAGGAGCACTTACTAAGCATCTTGTGAGGGTTTGTGAGGAGAAGGTAGGGATTACATAAAATCCCTTGTGCAAACAGATAGCCTGAAACTGCAACAGCTCTACATGGGGGTGCTCTTGGGTATGGGGCAGTCTTATGCAGGAGAGAGTACACAGAAGGATCAGAAACCACCAGCACTTCTCCACTAGAGTCACAAGTATAACATTGCAGAGTAACAGCCTTTCCAGTCCCTTGTGGTGGCTGAAGGGTTGAACAATGCAAGCTATGGCTTGCCAGGGAATTTTCTCTCAAAGGTTCAACCAGGAGAACTATACGGGACAGAAGGAATGCCGCCTCTAATATTTACAGAAAAATGTGTCTATCTTTAGACTTATTTGAGAGATGGTTATATATGTTTTATACGTTGTTCATATTATTCATTACAATTCATTCAGTGAGATCTCCTTAAACGGAAGAAAGAAAAAATAGAAGTAAAAGATGATAAATTGGACTAGATATTTTACAGAAAAAATGTACATATCTTTCATTTTCATTGAAGCAATCCTACATCAGGTCAGAACAAATGTACATGTAGCCCAGTAATCTGTTTCTGACAGTGGACAGGAGCACATGCCCAGAGAAAGGGATAAATCAGGCACGCAGTTCCCCAGGGTATCTGACAGCAAATATGCAGCTTCTGGACTTCCAGGGCTAGATAGAGTGATTTTGTATTTTTTTAGGCTTGGGTGTATTTTTCTTCCATATATTTGTCTTGTTGCTTTTTGAACCTATATGAACTATGACACCTACTTTTTAAAAAGATTCCTCGAACTCATGTGACAAGAAAGATGATGAACAATCATTACTTATTTACCTTCTCTATGCCTACAGTTTTATAGACCTGTATCATACCCCTCTCAGCATCTTTTTTTCTGTAAAGAAACTTCACTTTGGTTGTTTCTTCTATGGAAACTCTTCATATTGCTTGTTTCTATACTTTTCACAACTGCTCTACATCCCCTTTGAGGGAGACACAACATCCCTCTATAGACACTCCTGTTGTGACTGGAGCTGCACACAATGTTGAAGGACTGGTTGCACTGTCAATATGTACAAAGAAGTAAAGAGGTCTTCAGATTTGTTCTCTCTTCCTTCCCTAAAAATTCCTAACACTTTTTGCTTCTTGGATTTCTACAGAGCATTAAACTGTCATTTTCACAGAACTATCAGTTATAACCCCATCACTAGGTAGGAACAGGCAGCTTGTAGCCATTCATGTTTTATGTAAAATAAAACTGAGTGCATCATTCTACATTTATCTCCACTGAATTGCAATTGGCTTTTTACCACTCAGTCAATTGGTCACATTACATTAGTTGCCTGGTAAAATGATTTACTGTTTTTTTGTTGAAGGAAAAATTGTAGCTTATCTTTTGTAGTTTAGTTAGAAGGAAAAAAACAAAAAAAAAGCCCACTGTTGTGAAAGAGCATGCCATTATCTGAGCAAGGAAGGAGAGGATGGTAGAGCTGACTCTTCATTCTCTGGGGATTTCTGAATACTCTCTGTGTGCAGTTTCAGGCTGGCTGTGTTCATACAATCCCAAAGAATGAGTGAAGTCTGCTGTCATGAGAAAGCCATAGAGCTTAATTAAAATAATTTACAGTTTAATTAAAATAACCATATACCACTGTGACTACCTCAGTGAGGTAAGCTGTCCTTTTGCTTACATAAAGGATAGCAAAGCTGGCACATTGTGTAGCAAAAATACCCTAGATACTACCAGAACAGACATGCTTGCTGATAACTTGGTGGACCCTTGTGCCCTCCCTTATACTCAAACACAAAACCAAAACATTGTGGTGTTGTTCAAGGGAGCAAATGGGTAGATATTTGTCGTGGTTTAGCCCCACTCGGCAACTAAGCACCACGCAGCCGCTCGCTCACCCTCCCCCTCCCCGGTGGGATGGGGGAGAGAATCAGAAGGGCAAGAGTAAGAAAACCCACGGGTTGAGATAAGAACAGTTTAATAATTGAAATAAAATAATAATAATAGTAATAATAATAATAATAATGATAATAATAATAATAATAATTGTAATGAAAAGGAGAACGAGAGAGACAAACAAAACCCAGGGAAAAGAAAACAAGTGATGCAACCGCTCACCACCCGCCGACCGACACCCAGCCAGTCCCCGAGCAGCGATCGCTGCCCCCCGGCTAACTCCCCTCGGTTTATATACTGAGCATGACGTCATATGGTATGGAATAGCCCTTTGGTCAATTTGGATCAACTATCTTGGGCTGTGCCCCCTCCCAACTTCTTGTGCACCTGGCAGAGCATGGGAAGCTGAAAAAGAAAGTCCTTGACTAGTCTAAGCATTACTTAGCAACAACTAAAACATCAGTGTGTTATCAGCATTCTTCTCATGCTAAATCCAAAACACAGCACTATGCCAGCTACTAGGAAGAAAAGTAACTCTAACTCAGCTGAAACCAGGACAATATTTCATAAAGCTCCATAGCCAGAGCTACAACGGAAATAAGAGCTGACCCAGGCAGAGAAGAAAGGGGACAGACAGTCCCTGAATATAGGCAAACCTGTTCCTAACACAACAGCCCAAGATACATATATTCTTCCAACCTCTCTCCTTTCAGCTGCATGACTTCAGGAGATTTAAGGAAATAAAAGAAATATGAAAGAAATCAGACAACTCACTCTCACTTAGCAGCATGCAGTTATGGATCTAAGTAATCAATCAGTGCAGCATTCTACCCCTAACAAAAACTTGAACCCCTACCAAAATTCGAGCTCCTTTAAATGAAGTTATTAATAGCAACACTAACTGAAGTGACTTACTGCTGAGGCAAGCTAGCTGAACAAGTTTGCAGCTCAGAAAATGACAGCCACTCAGTGCCTATGATTGCCTTAGGAAGTGCACTGACAGAGTCCATGGAAATATTCATTAACTCAGACATATGTTCATTAGGTCAGCTCAGTCTCTCCAGACATTCTTGATTATTCTTTTCCCCACAGCAGACTTACAAAACCGAGGAGAAGGGATACACCAGATGTAGGGCAAGATTCTCTAGCCCATTAAATCTGTGATAAAATATGTCAAAACAGGCACTTCAATTAACAGGGGAGCCTGTTGATGGTGAGAAATATTTCTTCTTCACAAGGTAATGTCAGGCTTGCCAAGGGGCTTATCCTGTATGCTGTAGTGCTCACCCTGAGAAAGTGGCAGAGCTTTGGACCCCTACCTAATCCACACTAGCAAAATGCTCTGTATTTCAGTGATCTGCAACTGCAGCCAAACTATGAAGTAGCAAAATTTGTCAAATATTGGCTTAATTTAAAACTAGCCTTAATCTTCATGAACTAGAGACATATTTTATGAACCATCAGGTCTCTTTAACTCAGTCTGGTTTAGACTATTTTCTGAATGTTTTTGATAGGCCTGGTTACAACAGATATAGCTTTTTTTTTTTGTCTTTAGGAAAAAAGAAAGAGAATAGCCGGCTGGAGGAAATAGTATTAGGTCAAGCTTTTTTTCACTGAAACATAGGCATCCTCTCCTGAAGTGCTGAAACATCTCTATCATGGTGAAATTAAATTTTGTTTTCCTTTCCATCAAATTTTTAATTAAGAAAATATATCTCAACATATATCTGGGTGAAATGCCACATTGACAGCAGTAGAAACAGAAGAATGAATAAAATGTTATTTGAGATCAACTTTTTGGTTTTCATAATTTTGATACACAAAATTTCAATTTTCACATTTAAATGTATGTACTGAAAATTCAGGGAGCCAAATTTCTATGAAAAGTGAGAATCTCCAGCAAATGTCTTTGTTTTGATGAGTGAACATTTGCTTCCAGAATTAAAAATTAGAAATTTTCTAGTTATTACGAAGCAAAATTTGTTCTTAAGCCCTATACAAAGTTAATTAATAATTTCAGTCCTTCTTCTGAACTATGTATTCACAACACTAAAAATTGCTAACACCAGGTCAATTATTTACTTTCTTTCCTCTCCCTAAAACAATTTCATCATAGTTCAGTCTTCTATGTAGTGCTACTAATAGTTTTTCTTTAGCTCTTACTTTATCTCTAGACTTTTCTTTGGGGAAGGGGAAGAATACATTATACAACCACACTGCACTGTGAAGTTCTTTGGTAGTTAAGAGGTACTTCAGTGTTTAGGATTTACTAGGACACTGGAACCAAGACAAGAAAAATCTCTAGGAATTCCCTAAAAGAGTATATAATACCTATTGTGAAATTTCTGGGAAAAAAATCACAACTGCATAGTCCAATTAATGCTATATTCTCAGATTATCTGAAGGGCTGTACAGCAACCCAGATTTTTATTTCATGAAGTATTGTGTTTTTGCTGTCACAGTGAATGTGACAAATAAGAACTGTGACACATGACATAAAGTAAGATAGTCTGACAGTTTTGTTCAAGCAGTGGCTCCCAGCAGCAAAAAGACAGTTATTGCTTCATTGTTTGATATTCAAATTAATGTTTTTCCATGCTAAGTTGTCATTTATTATATTATTGAACATACTGCTCATTAATTCATGAAAAGTTCTCTATATTTTAATTCCTGGAGCTTAAAATTTATCAGCTACACAAAATGTGATTTCCAATGATAAAAACACAGCTCCCGTAGCATACTACAGATATTTGAGGATCCTGAAATGTCAGAGAAATAAATCTGTCATAGGTGATATAGAAACATTGAGTAGTCTGGTACTTGATAGAACAGGGATAGAAATAATCTCTACAAATCAGCTCCGTTAGTGAAGGCTGCTTAGTCTCTAGAGGAAGTTTTCGACCTACGTAGTCAATATACTCATCTTGGTTTGATCTTGATTTGATCGCTGTCCTAAAAATTGCAAAAGGGAAATGGACATGACGAAAAGTATATATACACTTTTGTATGGATGTATTTATTTGTAAACTTCAACCTCTGTGTGCAGGCTCACAGCTAACATTGGCATAATGTGAATATTTATAGAACAACTTAGGTTGGAAGAAGCAACCTCCGGGAGGTTGTCTGGAAGTTGCTAGTCAAACTCCGAAGTGAGAGCTAATTCTGTCTCCAAGGATGGAAAATGCACAGCTTTTCTAATGGTCTGGGCACCTCCTGTTAGCTCAGAAAAGACCACAAAATAGAAAAAACATACTATTCCTATAATTACTCTTTTCCAAATAGTGTCGTATTCCATTCACCTTTCTAACACATGTAACATTAAAGTGCATTCTCTGTATTCTATAAGGCTTCCATTTACTTTAGAAATGTAGCTTCTAGTTTTATTGCCTTTCACTAGGAGTTTTTGCAAATGTGTGGGCCTTGAATTATGCAGACTTACATGACTGCAGTTTTCACAGCTGTCAAACTGGGTTTGCTTTTTAAAAACTTACTCAAGAATCAGTTGGTGGAAAAGTACTTTACTTAGTCATTCAGATGACTAGGTGTTTTTACCTAAGCAGTTTTGTAAATAATAGTATTAAACAGCTCAGATGTAAACAAAACAAAATGGAGAATTTACTAGCAATTGTAGTTCATTATGCTTACAAACTTTAAGATTTTTTTTGGAAAAAAAAGGACAGTGGAAGTAGAATTTAGGTTTGGGGTATTCTTTTGTGTTCTTTTTTTAAAATTAACATTAAGATAACAATTTTTTATATATATATATATACACATATACACACACACACACTCTTATCCCCTTCCTCTGCAGTCACTATACAGGAGTACCTGGAAAGTTATGGTAGCAGTAACAATCCAACATTAGCGACGCAGAGTTCACACAAGTAGCAGACTGCAGTAGGAGGAGGCAAAATTTCTTGGCTTTGGTTTGGGCACATATGCTCCCCGACTGGCCCTGAGTAACATTACTGTCCTCTGTCCCTACAGCTACTTCTCGTGGTACTGCCCTGGGGGGATTGATCTCCTGCCAACGTCCTCACTCCCTGACCTCATTCTATCAGATGAGTTAGAAAAAGGTAATGTTAGAAATGTATTAAAAAGTGATTGGACTCACAATGATAATTTTGCAGAAGTGGCCAGGAACCAGGCAGCACAAATTGGTTGACTTACCTGTGGGGGCAGTGGTGTGGGTTGTTGAACCAGCTGCGGTGGGCAGCACTGCCACACTGCTGTGCTTGACTGGCTTTCATAGGATGTCATTTAACTTCTCAGTACCTTGTGTTCTCCATCGATAAATTAATAGTAATACCATTTTGTGGGTATAATGCAGAGCTTAATTAAGAGTTGCAAAGTATTTTTGTGGCTCCTCAGAGAAGAGCTCTAGTGGTGCAAAACAACATCAGGTACTGAAATTGTAAATCCTTTCATGACAGAGCCTTGGACTCCTGAGATCTTCCACGAGGTGATTAAAAGAAGTACTGTGAACAAATGCAGTGAGAACACTACTGACAACAAAAATAATAACAAAGTACCATGGTCTCAGTTTGGCCAGATATTCCTGCTGATGACTTTTAAAGAAAAGAGAATTTCCGTGTCTTGGTATTGTTTAAAAGAGAAAATATCTAAATTCTGAATCCTACAAAGTATATTCTTGACCTGTGCTTAACTTAGGTTACAAATGGAACTATGCACATGGGTAAGCCATCCTTATGGGTCACAAATTAACAAATCCAAATAATTATGAACTGTAGTTCTATATTTTCCTTGTATCTGTGACTTAAGGGACTTCATTATAGCAGCCCATTAGTCAACTTTAGATAAGTTGAAGTTGACTTAATCACTTCCTGCATATAAAATGCAATAGTTTTGATGTCTACAGGGCACATATATACTGGATGTTCAAAAGTTGTCTAAAAATATGGGTTAGGTTCCCAATTACAGTTGTGCTGAAGTCAATGAAGGTGATTCTCTTCCCACTTGCGCTTGTATCAACCATGAGTGTCACAGCTGAAGTTAATGCTTTCAAATACTGTATTGACAGAGTTCTGCATTTAATAATAACAAGTTTTTCCTTGGTTTGTTAATTTAGAATGCTTAGTTTGTATGTTAATTGAGAAAAATCTGGAAATGCCAACATTTAGAGACTTGTCTTTTGACTACTTCAAAAACAAACTACCATGCTTTTTTTGGCCAATCAACCCTATATTTTATGCAAATGAATATATGTTAATATGTTTCTTTCTATTTTACAATAAAATTTGATGTATCGAGTTGTGTTAAAATGTCCTAACTTTTCTGTATAACTTTGTTAAGAATGTGAAATCTCCATATTAAGTAGGCCAGTTCTAAATTACTTAGTAAAACTGGTTCTAAGGGAGGAAAATAAAGTAGGTTGCATTTCACATATCTCTAATCAGAAAATATTATAGACACAGAGAAAACTTTTCTGTAAGGAGATGTATGAAGTATTGTTTATTAAGTTTCACAGTGGTGCAGGAAGTAGTAGAAAAGAGAAGTGAAAACAATGAAAAAAACCCCAACACACATTAAAGTTTACATTGTCTATATTTCAGTTTGCAAAGTGTTCAACAGTTATTCCATTATTGCTACCTAACAACCAGACAATATGGTGAGGGACAACATAATTTTGTGTGACAAGAATTATGAGAAAAGTTAACACAAACTTCAAAGAATATCTGAGAATTTTAAAGAGATGGTTTCATTCCTTGTCCATCTTAAAAATAGCAATCATGACTTACATTACAACTGTGCTTCAGCTGTATTTAGTACATTTGGAAAAATTATTAATAAAACATGTGAAGCTAATAGGCAGATTAAAAAGAGAATTGGGTACATTACAAGCCAACCATTCCTTAATAACTAATAAATTTTTAATTATATCTTTCTGAAATGTAGGAATTTCTCCCCCCTACTCACACACATTTGTCTGATAATATGTAAATGAATGAAACTTTAAAAAATTAAGACATAGATTCATGTTAATATAATTTATCTTCCTTAGTTTAAAAATACCACATTATGAACATACCTTCAGTTATTGCTTTACCACTGTTCTGCTTTGAACTGTGCATGCCTTTACAGCTAATTAAAAGTAGCAGTTGTCCAAATTAACTAGACAAAATGTAGCATTTTACCAGTATGTTTAACTATGTGTACAAGCACGTGATATGGAACTTTTTTGGCTCATATCTAAAATGTCATTGCCTGAGACAAACATTTTTTATTTTAAGAATTATGCAGTTGGAATGTAAATACTTTCTGCTAAAAACCCCTCTTTATCCAAAACCTACTTTAAACCTGTAAAATGACTCTACCATTGCATTCCAGTTTTGGCAACTCTAACATACATTTGAGGTACATGTACTGATTACATTTTAGATAACTGAAGAAACTATCACTCTAGTTAACAAAAAATATTAGGAGATTTAAAATTCCTGTTTTAATACATCTCATTCCTTAGTTTGTTGCAAAATTATAATTCTCAAAAGAACACTTTTTCTCTTTCTAACATAAGGCTATTGAGTCTAAGGTTTGTTCATTTCTGTACAGTATAAATATGTACATTTTTTCTTTACAGTTTAAGATGAACAATGACTTTATCATGTGATTCATTTAATAAAAATTTCCAGCAAGTTTTCAGGGCTTCAGTTGGCCTGGTTGGCATTCTTGATGTAAACATAATTTCATTGTCTTTTATACATTGTTTAGAGTCAAACAACTTTACAAGCTCGGCACTATTCCACTTAGGGCAGTGGATGGCTAGTACTGCATGGAGAAAGATGCTTTGTCTACTGGAAATTTGCAGAACTGCAGAAGATGCATTTGAAGTAGTATGACATTTTGTTATCACATCAGATTAAAGATTCCAGGGACTTTTTTTGTTTATTTTGTCCTCATTTGCATTGATTTTCTTAGAATTTTTGTTTGTTTTTTTTTTTTTTTTCCCTAATGGAACAGTTGGCCAATTTATTGAAAAATCTTTTTTTTGTTGAAAAATCTCCATCTGCTTTTTTAAGAGTCTGGAATAAAACAAAGTGAAACATAAAATATTTCTTTTGGCCTCAGACTTTTCCAAATCAGAATTATACCTGAATTTGTGGTGATTCTTTTCTTTCTCTAAAAATATATGACCAGATATGCTGACTTTGCAATATATTTGTTCAAAACAAAGTAAAATATCATAGAATCATAGAATCTTTTGGGTTGGAAGGGCCCTTTAGAGGTCATCTGGTCCAACCTCCCTGCAGTTAGCAGGACATCATCAACCAGATCAGGTTGCTCAGGGCCCTGTCCAACCTGACCTTGAATGTTTCCAGGGATGCGGCATCAACCACCTCCCTGGGCAACCTGTACCAGTGTTTGACCACCCTCATTGTAAAAAATTTCTTCCTTATATCTAGCCTAAATCTACCCTCTCTTAGTTTAAAACCATTACCCCTTGTCCTATCGCAACAGGCCCCTCTAAAAGACTGTCTCCATCTTTCTTATAAGCCCCCTTTAAGTACTGAAAGGCTGCAATAAGGTCTCCCCGCAGCCTTCTCTTCTCCAGGCTGAACAACCCTAACTCTCTCAGCCTTTCTTGACAGAAGAGGTGTTCCATCCCTCTGATCATTTTTGTGACCCTCCTATGGACCTGCTCCAACAGCTCCATGTCCTTCTTGTACTGAGGACTCCAGAGCTGGATGCAGTACTCCAGGTGGGGTCTCACCAGAGCAGAGTAGAGGGACAGAATCACCTCCCTCAACCTGCTGGCCACGCTTCTTTTGATGCAGCCCAGGATACGGTTGGCCTTCTGGGCTGCAAGCGCACACTGCTAGCTCATGTGCAGCTTTTCATCCAGCAGTGCCCCCAAGTCCTTCTCTGCAGGGCTGCTCTCAATCCCTTCATCCCCTAGCCTGTATTGATATCGGGGGTTGCCCCTACCCAGGTGCAGGACCTTGCACTTGGCCTTGTTGAACTTCATGAGGTTCAAATGGGCCCACTCGAGCTTGTTCAGGTCTGTCTGGATGACATCCCAACCCTCAGGTGTGTCAACTCGGGTTGGTGTTGTCTGAAAACTTGATGAGAGTGCGCTCTGTCATTGATGAAGATATTAAACAGTACTGGTTCCAATACAGACCCCTGAGGGACACTACTTGTCACTGATCTCCATCTGGACATTGAGCCATTGACCACTACCCTCTGGATATGACCATCCAACCAATTCCTCATCCGCTGAACAGTCCATCCATCAAATCCATCTCTCTAATTTAGAGAGAAGGGTGTTGTGTGGGACCGTGTCAAAGGCCTTACAGAAATCCAGAGAGATGACATGATGACATCCATAGTTCTTCCCTTGTCCACTGATGTAGTCACTCCATCATAGAAAGCCAGTAGGTTTGGTCAGGCAAGACTTACCCCTGGTGAAGCCATGCTGGCTGTCTTAAATCACAGAAACTGTGGTACATGATCATATAGCTTGTCAATCTAGGCAAGTATCCTACCTCTGGCAGTCCTAAACCCTTCAGAGGAAGCTTCAAAAATACCCATCGTGAACAAGTGGGAAGTAGCTTTCTCACAAAGGAACTGTGACAGATCATGAATGACACTGCATTATGCATGAAGCTTAAATCTTTTCTGTAACCTTATTTTGGTGGATCTCTAAAATTTTAAAATTTTAAAAATTTTTTTGTAACTCCATAAATGTCTCCTTGAAAACTAGCCTGTGGTTTAGATTCTTTTTAAGACAAATCTTTGGGAACTGGGTTTTTTATTATAATTTTTCTGCTTTTTTTTGTTTTTTTTTTCTGATGGGGAATAAAGGTTGAAGTACAATTTAAAACTATACCTCCAGAAAAAATAAAATATTCTGATATGGATTTCATTATGTATTTTATGAAAACAAGATTTTCCTTGATCTAAATTTAAGTTTGTTTTTAGTTGTTTTTACTGCAGTTTCTTCATGTTCTCATACAGCAAAAGGAAGAAGTTTTGCTTCTGTTCTCTGAAGCTTTGTGCATTTGGCATGATTCTGTTCAGTCACATCCTTTCTTACTTTTCTTTTTTCTCACCTACTGGTGTTTCTCCATGGGTTTGCTGTACGTTTCTAATAATTCCTCCTACTTATTTCTAAGCTGACATTAGTACATGAGTGTTATGGTTTAACCCAGCAGGCAGCTAAACACCACACAGCCGTTCAGTCATTCCCCCCAGTGGAATGGGGGAGAGAATCGGAAAAAAGGTAAAACTCGTGGGTTGAGATAAAGACAATTTAATAGGACAGAAAAGGAAGGGAAAATAATAATAATGATAAAAGAATATATAAAACAAGTGATGTACAATGTAATTGATCATCATCCACTGATCGATGCCCAGCCAGTTGCTGAGTTGGCCCCCTGGCCAACTCCCCCACTTTTTTTGTTCAGCATTGTCCTGGTTTTGGCTGGGATAGAGTTAATTCTCTTCCTAGTAGCTGGTGTAGTGTTGTGTTTTGGATTTAGTTTGAAAATAACGTTGCTAACACACTGATGTTTTAGTTGTTGCTAAGTAGTGTTTATATTCGTCCAGGACTTTTTCAGCTTCCCATGCTCTGCCAGGTACACAAGAAACTGGGAGGGGCCACAGCCAGGACAGCTGGCCCAAACTGGCCAAAGGGGCATTCTATACCATATGACATCATGCTCAGTATACAAAATGGGGGAGTTGGCTGGGGCACAGCGATTGCTGCTCGGGGACTGGCTGGGCATTGGTTAGCAGTTGGTGAGCAATTGCTTTGCCATTGGCCTAATGTTTAATCCTTGCCCATAACTCCATCCTCTGTTCTCCTATTCCACTAGTTTGGATCAGAGAATGTGTTTTCTTTCTCCCATTTTTTCTTATATTACTTAGGACTGTGATGCTTGATGCTTGATTTCACTCAAGACTTCTGCAGAGTGGGGTACAAGAATAACAAAAATGAGAGAACCTCTACCTTGCAAGTCTGTCTCTGAAAGTGGCAATAGCAGAGGATGTTTAAGAAGACCACACAAGCTTGGTCCCTTTCTGCTCTCCACTGACCCTCAAGCTCCACAGCACCTTTGACCATTTTACTAGGGACATTGCAAGGGCTATCCCCTTCTACTTCTTTTACTATCTATTTATCGAGCTATTGTCCATGGTTTGTCTCATCTTTTCTCTATCCTGCTGATACTGTCTGCTGCTGTGACCCCTGTGCTAGGAATTTGCAGAAGTTCCTTGTCCTGCATATGAAAAAGTGCTGTATTTTATTTGTTTTAAATTGAATCTCTAGAAGTTGTATTGTTTTACTCTAATTGCAGTATTGCAAGTTTTGATGAAAGTCAGTTCTTAAACCTTATTCACCACATTCCTGACTTTGTAAATCTTGATTAAGTGCCCCTCCAGTCTTATTTCCAGATGGAAGATGCCCAAATGCTCCTTTTATTCTCTCCTCGTAAGGGAGTTTTTCCACATTCTTGATCATTATATTTGCCCTTCTCTACATTTTCTTTAGCTCTACTTTATCTTTTCTGAGATGCCAGGAACAAAACTACACATAGTGCTTGTAGCTTGTAAAGATTTCATACAATGGCAAAAGGATATTTTCTGTCTTGTTTTCAACAGCACCATGCAGATAATTAGCAAAACCATATGAAAAATGCATGTGGCTTTCAAACTGGTGCTTTCAGGCTGAGGATCTCAGTCCAAACATGAGAGGTATATTGATGGAGTCCCCTGAACTGAAAGGGGCTCATTGAAATTCCCTTAGCAGAGCTGCAGTGCAGAATTTAAAAACCCAGGGCAGACCGAGTTGAAACCACAGCATGCTTAGACATATTCTCAGAGCTAGATATCTGAGAAACAATATCAACAAAGACACAGTATGAAGTAGAGATCTGTGAACGCCGAGGGCCATGTACGTCCTGTGTGAACAGTGAAACCACACTGTTAGCTATGTTTAGGTATGGCTACCCGTCCTGCAGTCACATTCCCCAAAGGCTGCTTAGCAGTTTTTCAGCAAGCCTTATCAGCTCTAAAGCTACACTTTAAAAAGGTTTAAATTTTATTCTTAAGTGAACATGAACTTGCAGAGACTCAAAGGTGGCAAAATCCACAAATCATAGGTGATACATGAATTTCAGTTCCCTGTTTATTTTGTCATTCACCCAAATGCACATGGAACCACAACCACAAAGATGCAAAACTTTGGCAATTTCAAACAGTATGGGAAAGCAATTAAAATAATTTTTCTCCCAAAACCAAAAGCATTTTGTTAGTTTTCAAGATTAGGATAATTAAACTGTATCTGGTTTGACATACTGCTGCTCATTGCTAGTCTTCACTATCTTCAGATGGTGATTGGTTTTAGATATATATTTTGGATCTACAGTTTCAAGAATGCCATTATTTTTCCTGTCTCTGGGAAAAAATAAATCAGAAGATCATGAGTCTTATGAAGCATAAACAGTCAGAGATACCCTTTGAGTCTCTTGCGTTTTTACTACTTTTGAGTTAATACTGAACATTTTGAGAAATTTCTCTTTTGTGAAAAACAGTAGTTTCCAAAGTAATCAGAACCTTTTAAAAATATAAAATTTAAAAATGCTTAAGGATCTGAACTTCATTTTGTTAGTATATCACTTGCTTTGAGTTTTTCATTTTGGAAGATGGAATATCAAGATTAAGGATATTAAAATTAGATCCTAATATTATCTTTTAAAGAAAAAAAATCCACATGGATGTTTCTCTGTCGCAAAGACAGAATTCTTTATTGTCTCTTATTATCCACATAGAGTTGGTTGGAATTCCCTCTACTCTTAGAGAAATCAAAAAAAGCCTCATATTTGTATAGCAACAGGATTTTTGGAAAAGCTAGATGTTATACAGACATTAGGGCAATCTATCATTGGAAACTGTTTGGTTGCTACATAGCTACATAGGATGGTTCATCAGAGGTTTGCACTGGCAGATGGTAAACCTTATAAAAAATTACGTGTGTGGTATTTACTTTTTCTTTCCTTTCAAATTGTCTTTATTCTGTAAGGAGAGAAGGGGTGGCTTTTCCTTGTAGATTGTTTCCCTCTACAAATCTGGGGCAAATTCTTTGCTCAGATGCTGCCATGAAGCATTCCTTTGGCTAGATCCTTAAACAACGGAAAACCACGTGTCTCAGCAGTAGCAGCAGCAGCAGAGCAGGAGCTGCCCTGCAAATCTTCCTGTGTTAGATGGCTCTGTGGGACGCCTGTTCTACAGGGTTGGTTTTGCAAGGAGCAATGTCTCAACTAATGAGAATAGAAATCTCGACCTTTGTGAGGAAAAGCTAGTCAGGCATCCAGCCCAGACAAACAAGCAAAAATTTTCAAGATAATTTTGTCTAAGTCTAAGCATGTTAATGGTGTGCATGAGATGATACCAATCACGTTTTTTGCAAAAAAAAAATCTGTCTTAACTAATATTATGATTCAGTCATTAATCTAGAGTTCCAGTTGAACAACACATGATCTATTACACCAAATATTTAAAAAAAAAAAAGGATTGAAAATTTAAAAATGAATGGTAGGGCTTTTTTTCTATATGTGAATATGTAGGCAAAAAGATGAAGCAAGTTACAGCAATATGGAACCGAAATATAGCTTTATTACAGGACATGAACCAGAAGATGTCATATTGCAGGAGAAAAGCTTAAACGTGAGATTCCAATAATTTGTTTTAGATTCATGTTTGGAAAATTACTTTCCTGAGGGGCAAAAGAAAACATACATGCCTTTATAGATATCTTTTGATTTTTTTTTCTCTTTTCTAAAATGAAAAAATAAATAAGATCTCACATAAGAATAAAGAGTATATTCTGTATTAGAAACCAAGGAAATGGTTTGTAGAGACTACATTTTCTAAATAAATTTTGGCTTAAGAATTCCATTTATACTAATGAGAATATAACCAAGCTGTATTTAAAATGTTGGACTAAGTGGAACTCTAGAT
>VYZW01010205.1:0-14998 GCA_013401315.1 Balaeniceps rex
TGTCATGCTCAGTATATAAATTGGGGGGAGTTGGCCAGGAAGCTGCGATCGCTGCTCAGGAACTGGCCAGGTATCGGTCAGTGGGTGGTGAGCAATTGCATTGTGCATCACTTATTTTGTATACTATTATTATTACTATCATTTTCCCTTCCTTTTCTGTCTTATTAAACTGTCTTTATCTCAACCCATGAAATTTACTTTTTTTTTTCCGATTCTCTCCCCCATCCCACTGGGGAGGGGGAGAGTGAGAGAATGGCTGTGTGGTGTTTAGCTTCCTGCCGGGTTAAACCACAACAATAACATAGCATGCTATTGTGTATTACATTAACCACAACATGTATAAGATTCTATACTATCACCTTTCAAATCAATCCAATCATTCTAGGCCAGTCTTTTCCAAACTTTTCCCTTCACAAGAGAGGCCAACTATTTGCTCCAGTTCAGGACAAACACACATTTTGAAATGTCAAAAATTCCTGCAAAATGGTAGCTCCCATCTTCTAGCCATTTACATATGTACTCATTGATTATTAGTTGCCTCCATTTTTGCTCTGCCCGGACATTATACTTAGTCCATATAGGTGTAAGTAGTGACATAAGGCAACGAAGAGTCAAGCTCTTTGGTTCTGTAGCTCATACGCACCTTTTCAGTGGCATACTGGGTACTTTTATTAGATTTTGATTGAAGTGACAGATTTGCGAGGAAGGGTTACTTCTACAGTAGATCAGGTACCACTCCACGCTTGGAAACTTGCACCTATTTTTAACATTATCAAGCTGATGAGTATTGGAATTTAGCTGCTTTTTATTTTACTTCATTTTTTACTTCATTTACTTCATATTTTACTTCATAAAGCTCTTATTTATAATAACTTGATTAGAAGATGCTGATTCACAGACCATAGTGGTTTGCAGATAGCGCTGCTCTGGGGCTGAGACAGTAGGTGGTTTCAATTTTCACTCTGCCATAAGCTTCCTGAGGACCTCCAGCAAGTTACTGAGTGATTAAGTGGCCTAATTCCCCTGTGAGATGATGATAATAGTACTTCTGCCCTGTCTGTTTTCATCCCACAGGAATTGGGCAGGGTTAGGTTGATGACCAGTATATGCCTGGAACAACTGGGTGTTCAGCCACAACTACAATAATTATTATCCTCATTCTTAACTGCTCTGATGAGGAGGGACAAAATGATGGTTTTGTGTAGACGTAAAAGAAGCTCCTTAATACCTCTGTGTTAAAAATACCATCTTTTACTCTCCTGTTGGTTACATTGCTTTTTCAGAAACAGCGAAACCCCTTTCTAACTAGAAAATAGTGTTTCCTTCCATCAATCTGCACAGAGAGGAAAATCCATCTTTTTGTGCTTCTGCTTAGCTCAAAGAACATGGTAAATACTGTTAAGAGGGTCTTACAGGCATAATTCTTTGTAAATTTACAGAATTCCAGAAGTAAAAACTGATTTCTAAGTCTTTCCACAGTTATGTTGGAGAAGAGAGTTTTTCACATAGTAATTATCACTGATAACACTGCACACTCTCCATTAAATTTTAATCACAATGATTAGATTCAACAAGAAGTAGAGGCCAGCTCAAACAGCAATTTTTGTTTCTCCTCTTGTTCCAAAGTATAAATGTGTTTTTATGAATACATACTGTATTTAAGTTTACCACAATGGGAAGTCTTGTTTGTTGTTTTGAGAAAAGACATTTTAAAAATTACTAATTACACATTAGTCCAAACCCATTTTTCGGAGATGATTAAGCAATGCAAACAACAGCTTGCTTTACCATGACCACAGCCTTTTCCAGAAACTGATGATTTTATGATCAGTTAAAAATTAAATGGGATAGTTCTTATGACCTACAAGAGCCTTAAATCATTAACGTGTCAACAGAAGGTGCCCAAACCATCCTGTTCTACTGCACAATAAAAGAACCACATATACGGTAGTCACAAATTTTACAACTTAGATTTCTCTATTTCAGTCTTTAATACACTCCTTTCAAATTTTAACTCAGTTCTACCCTGAACGTAATTTTTACATAAAGTTTGCTCCAGATGAGATGAATTTACTCAAAGGAAGGGTAAACGAAGGGCTACAATGTGTTCCCCCACTAACAGTACTCAATTCAGTTCACACGTAGCATCACGTATTGAGAATAAATCACACAGCCTCTCCAAACATACATCACCACCATCATCACTGCTTCCAGCTCTAAGGAATTTAAACATGATTCCTTTTACAGGAGTACTTTCTTGGCTCAAATTGTGCCTTTGTATCACCTGAAACATAAACATGCCACTAGCATGGCACTGTGTGGAGATCAGAGCTGAATCTGGAACAGACACAACAGTCAGTGATAGAAATGGGAGCCAAGCTTCACAGATTTTTGGATCATAATCACATTCAGTGTTCACTGTCTTGTGCTGGATTTTGTAACAATATTGTTTTGAATGGCATGATCTGTGTAATATTTAACATCATGTACCATTTTAGAAAACACATTTAAAATACAATGTTTTGCTGCCAGTTCCCAGAAAGAACACGGCCATGATCATGCAGAACGGGTGAACATCCCCAGGCCAGATTTAAATGACAAAACCAAGCTCAATGATATATGTGCCCGTGATGAAACCCTATTAAAAAGTAAAGCCTATAGGTCTGAGAGAAAAAGGCTGATATCCAAAAGCATAGCAACATGTTTGATAAAGGACCCCCAATACCTGCCTCCTCACAAATGGCATACTTTTACTCCAGCCTGACATTTCTTAGAGGCACTCAAAAGATGGCTCTCCTGCACCAGTCAGGTGAAAGGCAGCATGAGCAGAATAAAAGGTTCCTTATCAAGAATGCTCTTCATTCATTTAAACAGACACCAGATTTTTGACATCAGCAAGAAAGACAAATGAGGATGGCAAAGAAAATGAAGGATAAACTTCATGCAGTTAAAAAAAACCTCATTCCTGTCTGCTTTAATACTAAACTAAACAATGAGTCCAGCAAACCAGGGTTTACTTTATATCCAGTTTGGACACAGATACTTTGCCCACATGGGAAGACAGGTATCTGCTTTTTGGAACTGCCAGTCCTGCAGCAGCTCCTGTGACTATGCAGTTGGACTGAGTAATGCATGAGCAGCAGACCCAGCCTCCCTGCATTTTCTCTCCACATCCTGCATGCCTGGCATGTGCCTGCACCCAAAGGGCCAGAGTGCACCACAGTGATTGCAGCTCTACCACCTAAGAGGGCAGACATGGAAATAAGGTAAGAATATAGTAAGTGTTCATTGAATAATACCGTATTTCAACATTGCTGTCTAGGATTTTGCAAGCAGGTGAACTTTATGTCATGAACTCTTAAGAAAGTCTTCAAAAGAAGAGGAAATATCTCCCAAATTGTTCTTCTTCCCAATTATTTTCTCAAAATGCTGACTATGGTTCTCCAGCCCTATGGGCTGCAGAGCAGCGCAAGCACAGTTCAGGGAGCCGAGCCCAGCCCAGCCCCTGGATGTTGCCTCGTCAGTGCCTGGGCTCGTCTGGCTCAGGTCTTGCTTCCCAGCAGCACCCAATACCTGCTGCTGGTGTGGAGAGCCCTGCCTCAAAAAGAGGCTGGTCTCTGTCATCCACTTCCCAGGAGAGTGAGAAAATGACATTGGCTCTGTCACCTCTGCTGCCTACAGATCCTCTCAATCCCCTGGGAGCCCCAATAGCATCTATAGGGTGACACAAAGTTTGTGCCAAGGCAGCTGGCCTCCTCCTGTCACAGAAAGCAGAAAGAGCTCTAGGAGAAGGGCCAGGATTCTGCATAAATCTGGTGACCTGACAGCTTCATCAAGCATGGATTTACTCTAGGAATAAAGAAGAGTCTAAGTCTCCATCCCTCCTCTGCCCATAGAACCATCTAATACTACTTCCCTATTAGTAACGGCAGCTGCCCATGCAGGGCTGGGTGCACCGCACTCACTGTATACCCACAGATGCAATCCAGACCCAGAAGGCAGCCAGCCTGCTCTTGCTGGCCACCTGCACAGCAACCTCTGCACTCCAAGCCCATGACACATGTTCTATCTGCCACTGAATTCAACAGTCCAAACCCCCAAAGCAGTTGCTGTTGTTAAACTAATGATCTAGCAAAACTCAATCTAGATATAAAAATAAGTATTTAATTGCCCTATTTTATAAACTTTAGAAAATGAGGATGTCACACACTTCTCATTCAGTTCAGCTTCCTAGATTCACAGCAGAAGTCAGACAAAAAATCTACTACTTATCTATCAAAATAAAACCAGTTAAACTTTAAAGTGTTGAGAAAATCCTGAGATTCGAAACATTGGCTTCCTTAGAGTCTTCATATTTTCCAGCCTCCCCTTTTGCTGTATGCTATGATGATTATAAGGGATACAATTAAAGCATACAAGCTGAGGAAGTCTAGAAGTTAAAGCATATAGCTTCCTGGAAAGAGATTAACTATCTTAATTATTCAAGGACCTCATCAGAAAGAAATAATAATGTAAATTTCCATAGCTCTGGAGAGGCAGACCTTGTGGATATTAGCACCATTGCTGCTCAAAAGTCTGCAAATCACCTCCCTCGCTTGTTCCAAAAGACATTTCTCCCTCTCCTCTTCTCTCACATACACAAATACATATTACTGTTAGCAGAATCTTCTAGCCTTAGCAAAACCTTATGGTCTCCCACGGTCTCACGTAGAGAGTGGATGACAGCAGTGACATACATTCCTATTCCTACAAGACAAGCTAGTAACATTATTCATTCAGCTGAACAAGTTTGGGATCAAGAGGAGGACACTGAGAATTGTTTACTTCAAAATTTTCTTTTCTTAACATTTTCCAGTAACTCTCAGTTGTAGTAGACCTGAAGGGAGGGAACACACACTGAAAGCCCACTTCACTGACAAAAGAGAATGAAAAATTCTAAATAATAGATGCATTGACCTGGGATCAATTCCTGGTGCCTTTTCTCAGAAAACGTTTAGTTATGTAAACAGGATGTGACTGAAGTACTCATTATGGCAGAAGGAGAGTCTTTTGACAAGAAGTGTTCCTAAAAAAAGCATTTGTAAGTTTTCTTATCTTCAGGCAAATCATCAGCATACTCAAATCAGCTTGATACCAGGACACGTACAGGTTTCCAGTACAGGGAAAGACCTACCTCTGAATTACTCATTTTCTTCTAAGCAAATGCACAGCTATATTCTATGTGCAAGAGTCCAGTGTATTTCCTGAAAGAAGCCACAGTGGGAAAATGCATCAGAAATGCATACAAAAGAATACAATGAATAGAAGCAGCATGCCACAAATCTCACAACCTTTGGAGCTTTCCTCGAACCTGGCTCTTGAAGCCCAGAGGCATGGGGATCTATGTATGGAACATCAGCTTTCAACAAAGAAAATAATTTCCTACTTCTCATTCTTGCAAAAAAAAAATCTTGAAAATGTGAAAAAAACAAAACCAAAAGGTTCAGATGTGAAACATTCCAAATGTATTACTACAAATCAGAGGGTTTTAAAGGCAACGTTATTTTGAGGTCCCAATGAAGATTTGTTTCAAACAATTTATTCTCAATACAGTACTAGTGATTATAATAAACATTGCTAATAGAAGAGCTATCTATTTGATTTGATAGCAATCAAATTGCCCAGTCCAGTCACCTTCTTAATGACAGCTGTTTGCTCTAACACAAGCAGTAGAATGAAACCTGCTCCCTCAAGCCCTTTCTGCATTATAGACACCTCAATCAATTCCGGTGGGAAGAAGCCTCTTTATTTACAGCAGTTCAATGAAAACAGAATTCTAGTCAAGTCTATTATTCACTGGATGTTCCTGTAAATCACATTTCTATCGCGAGTGCATGTTTCAGTGCTCATCATGTTACAATTCTGTTACTGGGATTCCAGACACAAAACTGCTCATAATGAGCAGATTTTCCCAAAATTACATGAAATTACATCTTCTCTCTTGTGCACATCCAGCAGAAATGAACTGAACTCAGCAGAGATATGCAGACCCAAATTCAATTTTACATGCATCTTTAAAAAAAGAATCCAATTAAAAAAGAAGTTTATTTTTTCATTTTATTCTGGTTAAAAGTACAGTTATCATCTACTTTCCCCATCCCTTTCCTGAAGAGAAGGGACGATTGAAGGTAATAAAGGGAACAACTGATCCCAGGCA
This sequence comes from Balaeniceps rex, assembly GCA_013401315.1. Classification (NCBI taxonomy): domain Eukaryota; kingdom Metazoa; phylum Chordata; class Aves; order Pelecaniformes; family Balaenicipitidae; genus Balaeniceps; species Balaeniceps rex. The sequence goes on from VYZW01010205.1 coordinate 6,197, forward strand.
GTGATTCACACATCCAGAGGCACTTTGTGACTCTAAGTAGCCAGTGTTTGATGCTGGCATCAGGATTTGGCTTCAGTTCCTTCAGCTCAGCTCTAGGAGAACTGAAAGACCACTAGAGGACAAATCCCTGTAAGCATCACCTTATGGAGGTCTCCTTCCCATCAGCTCTATCGAGCACGTTTTACCATAGAACACACTGAGGCAGATCTGTGCAATAACTGCCAAATACATTCATACTCAGTAGAGTTTTGTAATCAGTCACACATGTACAAAGAATTGTTTGGATAGAATAAATGTGTCCCATATGTCAAGAGCCCCATGTAACACAGCCAACAACATATATGGGAATAAAAGAGCACACTGCTGTAGCCAGCTTCAGGGACTGTAGAGGCTTGGATAGTACTTACTGGCAAGTGGCTTCCAGTCCCTGTCATGATAAATCTGTGAACATGCACACAGTTCATCATTAGAAGATATCTCAGCACGATGTCTTCAGAGAGGAAGCCAATTACAAACTCCCCGAGTGGCAGGAGGGCAGCATGCTGCCAATATAGACGGCTTCGATCCTGACTGCTGTTCTGATGAAAATGCAGATGATTTTTCTTGACATAAATAAGATCAGGGCAAAAGATTATGTCACAGGTGACTTAGTGCCTCCACGTAATGCACTTGTGGCCCATCAGACACAGCCTGGAACAATTAAGTTCATGTAATGTGCCTTAGTTCTGCATTTCTATCTGAACCTCTGACTTAGCTAACAGACTTTCAAAAACAAATTCTAGTCAGACAAGACCTTACTGATTATATATGTGCAGATGCTGAAAAGCAATTATTATTCCAGCTAAAGTTGTTATTACTGCAGAATCCAAATGTTTCCTCTTGATTTGCCTTCTCCTATCACTATCGCCAAGTAGATCCTAATTACTCTTAGTGACAATAGTTACACTGCCAACCCTTGAAAGATATTACCGTGCTAGGTCACAATGTCTTCCTTAAGAGGGCCTTCAAAAACACACTAGGTGTATAAAAAGATTAGAAAGCAATCTGCAGTTGTGCAGTTCCCATTGGCAGCATTACCTCTGTCCATGACTATGGTCAGATGACCCTAAAATAAAACAGAACTTCTGAAATCTTGTTCTTTATGAGCATGGCAATCTCACAAATCCTTCCTGAAAAGCTGCTCCCTGTCCTGTTTATCAAATCCAGATTAAGAAAAGAGAGAAACAAACAAAAAATCCCTCAAACACAAAGTCCTTTTTTTTATGTCAGCCAGCAGTGACATGAAGACCATAACTCCTAGGACACATATTCCAAGGAGGGGTTAACATACCTGTTTCCTTCTCGCCTCTACTCCCAGAGAATAACGTTTGACAGATTTGTTATGGCAATTTTACATATATTGCAACTTCACTAGTGATGATCTGAACATTTCAGTTGTGCTCACAGGCGGCCGGGGGGGAATTCCTAGAGAAACTGGAAACGTTTGTACGCCGCTTGCGACCCCTACTTCAGAAAGCTGAAGGCAAAAGGAAGGAGCGGGCGTCCCACGCACGTCCCTCGCACTACCCACGCAGCCTGCGCTGCGCTGGCAGTCGCCCTCCTCCGAAGGAACCACAGGTCGCTGGGCGCCGGCTCTGCACTGCCCAGCGCCGAGGCACCCGTCCTGCCCGGGCACTCCCTCGCTGCCAGCCGAGCGCTGCAGACCGGCCGCCTCCGCACCCGCAGCGGGCGACGGGGAGTCGGCAGCGGGCGTGCCAGCGGCCGGGGGGTGTGGAGGAAAGCGGGGAAGTGGGAGGGAGACGGGTCAGAGGGGTCTGTCCCGGGAGATGGGTGGGGAGAGACAGCGGGCAGCTGGGCTGTGCTGCAACGCCCCTCGCTATAAACCGAGGGGCCGCGCAGCGGAGCGGGAGGAGCGGTACGGCCGGGAAGGGAGAGCGCGGAGCCCAGCCTAGCCTAGCCTAGCCGAGCCGAGCATGGTGCGGTGCGAGCGCCGTCGGGGCTGAGCCGTCCACCCCAGCCGGGCTGCGGCCGCTCCTCGCTCCGAGGCCGGCCCTCCGCGGAGCCAGGTAAGGCGCGTCCCTCCGGCGGCCCCGGCTTCCGCGGGCGCGGAGCGGCCCCTGCGCGCCCGCTGGGGGCTGTGCCGCTACAGCCCGGCCGGCAGCCTGCCGTTGTGCCGCTTCTCGCCTACACCTCGGGAACGCGCTGCCTGGCCCCGGGGGAAAGAAAGCGTGTGTGGTTGCTGATACAGGCTCCCGATGAATTTATGCTTTGTATAGGTGAAGTTGGCAGAAGAAGTCTCAGTTCTGGACAAAACGCAGGCACATCAGCCCTGTGCCCTGGCTTGCCCTTTGAGGCCCGCTCACTAAGCCCACACCACATATTTATGTTGGAGACAGCTAAATGTCCCACAGACTCACAGCCATACCCTGTGTGTCAGCTCTCATGTCTTGTCAGCAGTTTGAAGATAAAGCAAAGGCACCCTGTGGCAGAAGGCACAGCACTCGGAGTGGTGACACGTTCTCACCATCAGGGCTCTTCCCAACAGCATACAAGAGCCATCCCTCTTATCTCTGGTCAAGATCAGATGAGCACTTGAGATTTTTATTACTGTGGTAAGCTCATGATATAAATGAATCAAAAATCACTAAAGGTAATGCTGATGATTTTTTGGGACTTGTGCAAAGGCTTCTGTTTTTCAATCTAACAGGCAATACAACTTCCACTAGTTAGCAAGTGGTGTTGGTTTCATCAAAATTGTGTAGCATACACTCTCCATAACCAGAGTTATCCCTTTCTACAGAAAAAAAAAAATGGAGTGATCTGTAACCAGAGATTAAATTTCAGTTAGTAAAAGTTAAAATGCCCCCCCTGCCTTTTTTTCCCCCTTGGCGTCAGCCAGCTTCTAAACTTAGCTTGGACTCTTAAAAATGACGCTGGACTATAGTTCTTCAACATGTTCAGGTGAAACCCTGTAACATATTTACTGTCCTCCCGCTCTCCATACATTAAAACGCTTAAAATGTTGTCAGTTATTTACAGACACACAAGCCCTATATTCGTCCGAGCAAGTCAACAGGCATATCGGTAGCTAAATAAATAATCAGATCACAGTATGTACAAGCAATAAATTTGCATGAGTCAGTGCCAGCCATTTCTATATTTCTGCAAACCCACTGGAATTAATAAGATGTATGGCACTAAATGACAGCAGGATTCTGCCCAGAGCAGGCTACAGTTCACTGTAAATTTCTATCACTTCCCTAAGTAACAGTACTCATTTTGATTGTTTTGTGTTGCATAGCATGGGACAGGCTAGTAAATGGGCTCAGTAAAATTACAAACCCCAAAAAGGGATGAGGGTAAAGAGGGATTTTTTGTTTAGGGGGTGTGTCTTCTCTCTTCACTTGCATGAACCCACACCGCTAACATGATTAGACTTTTGCCTGAATAGGATTGAGTATGGCCTGAAGCAGGTAATTACCATGGTGATGTAGAAAGGCTCTTCTAGCTCTGTTTTAGTGTCAGACAAATGTTGCACGCTGCTGACCATGGGAGTCCATTTTGCTTGTTGCCACCATAATCTTTTAAATTACAGCATCTTCCAAAAATATGATGAAGTGCCTACAAATTAAGCTTTCACTCATGTATTAAAAATTTTAACTGTATGCCTTTCCAGCAGGAACATGGCATTTCTGTACACGTGTCCTCTCTACAACTTGAACTACATAGCAGAGAAAAATCAGTTATGACTATGGAGTGCTTCCTAGTTTATGTGGCTAAACTGAGAAAGCAAAGTGGTCCTGTATGATTAAGAGAGGAAAGTCACATTTATCATTAAATTTTGATACAGTTGGTTTCGTTCTCCCTTACTTTTGTCAAGGCAGTAGATAGAAACAGAGTTAATTCTCACACTGGAGGGGAGCAGAAGTGGGCCCATTTCCGATGGTGTGAGGTGTCCTGCCTTCCTGCTTGGAAAGAGTACCTTGCTTGGGTTGGACAGCACGTGCAAACTGCAACTAGAAGTTACTGGTTTAAAAGGCAGTGGATACCAGCCTGAAATGCCAGTATCCACAGCACTGCAGAAGTGAGGAGAGTGCTGCCTTTCAGTTTAAAATGTTGTAACTCCAGAACCTGCTTTCTACACTCCACTTAGAACAAGAAGATGCATGATTTGTGTTACCCACTGAAAGAATATTATCTTTAATTGTATTAAATATATGAAAATATATCTCATTTATTTTTGCTACTTGTAGTACTATAAAAACAGGCAGATGCAGAATGTAAACATGGTGATTTATTTACACTTTCTAGAATAATTCTGTTGAAACGTATGGACTGCGTTTGCAGACATGGAGATAGGCATCAGAGTTAATTCCCATTAAAAATTTTGTTTCAGATAATGGGCACTCACTGTATTTTCCTACACTCCTAAGTTTTCTGCACTGTGGTAATTTTATCCTCTGTGTTTGTTAAAGGAATACATTTAGGTAGTCCTTTTCTCTGGCACTGCTGATGGTTCCTTACTACAGCTCCAGTAATTGGTATGGTAATTTAAAGTTACATAAACTGCAAACTCTCATTATGGTATCCTAGTTAAACTCTTGTTTATGCAAAAGTATAATATTAGTTGAAAATGTTTTAAGCGGTCACAACTTACTCTCATTTCCTCACTACCTCTCTTTTTTCTCTGGACCTTCTAGAGGTCCAGAAGCTACTAGTGTCACCAGGAGTATTCATAATCTCTCTTGTTGCTATTACTGCCCAGATTTTAGGGCATCTAATCACACTATGAGAAGCATCCAGTTGTTTCTGAGTGGTTGGCATGTATCTCTGTTCCCCACACTTCAAGTCTCCTTTTCTGCCTTGGTGAGTTCATAAAAGATCACATTCTGTCTTGAGTTGGATAGAGAACATGGATATTTATACATTATTTTAATCAAATACTATGTCTGACTCACATTACATGGTTAATCTTGTGCTTTTTTTAGCTGAATTTAATGGTTATCTTTCAGAAGATACTTCAATAAGGGGAGAAATAGACTAAAATTTAATTTGGATATGTTAGACCTAAAGCTGATTTGGGGAAACAGGTTATCAAGATTCATCAGCATACAAATAGGTCTACTTGGGCAGTATATTAGATACGCCAAGGGAAGTGGCCAAATGGCTAAGTCGGGGGAAGGAGGATGGGCAGCAAAGCAAAATAAACCCCTCACCTATTTGTGACAGGAATATTGGCAACTTGGCATGCTAATGTGGAGAGAGGTCTGAAAGTTTGAACAAAACCATCACAGTTGTTTCCTTAGCTATAATGAAGGCGACTTGGGCGGTTAAGTGGAACGGCACAGGTTGAGTGAAAGAGACTACTTATTTGATGGGGAATAGGATCAGACCTGTCCCAACAAATGACAGAGCAGAGAAGAAAAAAGGAAGTGAAATGAACACTAGCCTCACAGTTAATCTAGATTTCAATGCTAGTTAAAGAGTAATTACACATCAGACCCCTTGCAAATTCTTAGATCCATTGATTTTAAATTGTTATCTCTCTCCCGAAAGAGAAGCATAATCTCAGAATCCTTCGGAGTTGCAAGCCTGGTAAGACAGTTTACAGCTGCAAGGACTGGGTCATAGTATAGCCTGGCCACTACAGGCCCACGGCAGTCTACTTGTATTGTAGGCTCTATTGCATGAATAGCTAAATCTCTAGCCTTTGGGTAATCTTGTTTCAGTTTTTAAGCCTTATCTAGCTTACTGCTGATATTTGTGCCTCATGCTCAGTTGTGTAACAGTTCCATCAGAAGTGCAGTGATGCGGATGTTGTGTTCTACTGTGTGTTCCTCTCAAATATTAATTAACAATTTTGCAGTATTCGTGGATAGCAGTTCTGATTTTTGGACAGTTTGTCCTAAGGGACACTATGGTATTTTTAAGAAGTTAGCCTCTGCATTGTTAGGATCAGATTTGAGAACCTAGCTAAGAGAAAGTTGCAGAGCATCACAAAGAGAAATTTTTAGAAATCTTGTGAAATTCTGAAGACAAAATGGAAAGTGTGGATCATTTATGAAGAGAGGAGAAAGTGGAGGGAAGACTAATTTTTTCTTTTCGCTATTGTAGGGTTAGTTTCCACCATGCTAACAGGAATAAACAGGTTGCTATTGCTGAGAATTGAACCCTAGCTACTTATCAAGACATGATGCATACAGGTTCCACTCTAGAAGTGTGATACTATTTTCCAGGTGAATAAGAAAGCAGTTCTGGAATTACAATTTTACGCAAAGTTAAAATTTTGGTGTGTATACGCAAGGTGAGTTCAAATACATTGGAGAGTTTTGAGTAGGTGGCAACATAATTTACTCTTAGAGCTTAAAGGTGTATAGACCTCATGTATGAGGCCCAAACACTGCAGCCTGAAGATCAGAAAGGCTCCAGCAGAGCTATTTTCGTATATACAGCTGCTATTGCGCAGAAAGTTACTAATCACGGTATCATTTTCTGTCTCCTCCTTCTGGTCCTAAAAACCCTGCAGTGAAAAGTAAGCTTTTGCTAACCACAATATTTCTTTTATTTCCCTTGCCATCATCAAACTTGTCTCTTAAGATCACTTTCACCAATAGGCAGTCATTGTACTCAGAGCACTCAAACCATGTTCTGTACCATCTTCTAAAACTTATCATTTGCCAATAAAAATAATTTGACAGATGTACTCTAGAAGAATCTGTGTCATTTTTGAACATTTTAGGGAATTTAACAAATCTGACAAACAAGGGGAGTTATGATGCTTGTGCTTGATTTTTTTTTTTTTTTTTTACCTCAGCTGTAACAAACAAGTGAAAAGAAGTTATCTTGACTGTAAGTCCTAACAGCTGTGATTGTTTGAGGCAAAGCATGTATGAAATAGAATGGCTGGTCTAATCATTTATGGCCTTATCTTCAGATAAATGATGGATTATACTGAAACTACTTTGAGCTTTCAAGTGAATTGCAGCTAAGGGTAGGAAAATATCATGCTCCAAATAGCATGCTGTTAGTATTCTCTGTTGCACCATCACCTGAAAGAACTACAGATTTTGGGCTGTCAGGTGTCTTTTACAATTTTCATTCCGTTTGGGTTTTGTTTGATAGCAAAACTGTCCCGGTATCCACTATATAACAACACTAGCTAGAATGCTTGGTTACTCTTTGTGGTGTTTATCTCCTTTTATTGTAGTTGAGTAGCATTTCTCTTATAGGCACAGAAAATGGGTAATAACTAAAGACGACCTCACAGCAGGAAAGTGAGATCAGTGCATGCATCAAAGCAATGCGTCAGTGAGTGGCATGATTGAAGACAAGACAAAAAGCAGGCTGCAGCAAAAGGTAACTGGCAATATCTAAAGAAACTGGTCCTGAATTTGGGCAAGGTCAATATTTAGACAGTATTTCACTGTTTGAGGTGAAAGCTATAATTAGAGTTACGGCCAAAACAAAGAATGGTTTAACCAAACGCCTAATTTCAGCTAATTCACCTATTCCTTTCTTTACTTCTAGGACATACAAGTTTGTCAGTTACTGATAGATCATTGGCTAGTGGGATCTCATAATCAATAGATGAAGCATAGGAACAGAAATAGAAAATAAAACAGCATTCCTGAGTCCCCTCAGTTTTCTGAAAATTGAGAGGGATACACTGAATGAGAGTACTGTGCCTCGGCATTTCTAGCTCAGAGGGACCCATGCAAATAGTAAAACATTCCAGAAAACCACTGAACAACTGTACTTTTATGTTGGGGGGCTTACGCAAGGGAGAAAAATGCACTACTTGACTTCTCTAAAAAAATGTTCTGTTGGCAGTTATCCTCCATTTTAACCCTGCTTTAGCATCAGCACAGCCTGGACAGACCCATTGCTTGAAGCAGGCAGCACGTAATTCACAAAGGTGCAGCCTGAACTTGTTTGTTGAGGAACCATGCACGCCCCTCCCAGTCTGAGTTTATAGGAGGTGTGTCACCTTTATCTTTTTCTTTATAAACTCCTATTGGTTTTCATCTTTTCTCCTTTCTCCCCTCATTCTTGTTGCCCAAGCTAAAAGTTTATACAGTTCCCCACCACCACCCATGAGGGATATTGAGCCCAAGAATTAGTCTGCTACCACTCAATTTCTGGCAGTTGCTCAGGATTTCCTCCCTCCTCAGGTTCTTTACTTAATGCACAACAATCAGAAATGGAAAGCATGGGGCAGGAATCAACACCTGTTTTCAAAGTGGGACTCTAGCTCTGCTGTTAGATTTCTCTATTATTTTCCTCTTGGCTTTGTTATTAACAACTTACCATGGTAAGACAATTACAGTTTTTCTCAGGCTTTATTTCAGGTAACAAATATTTCTTTACCATGTGCTTCCTAGAAAGCACTTCAAAGGAAAAGCATTCAAAAATGTTTTGCCTTTAAATACATTTTATGATGCTGTTCCATGTTCTTAAACATACCACCAAAAAAAGTCACATCAGTACAGGACAGCCATGCATCCAAGCATTTGCTCAGCTCAATTGATACTTTTCCTGGCACTAAAGTAAGGTTCATGTGGCACCTTTTGGAGGGCACAGCGCTACCCTTTCCGGGCATCTGCGCAGTTATGTTTGCTTGAGAACCAAGGCTGCACTTGGTTCAGGACGCACTGATTCACAGCATCATAGCTTAGCTCACACTCTGGCTGTAACAGCCTTCTTGGCTTTGCTACCTCTGTTGCTGGTCCTCAGTACCCACAAGAAATGTCTCAGAGCCAGGAAAGTAGAGAGAGTTCACTAGTGAATTTTATTTTCAAAATA
>VYZW01010206.1:2455-14303 GCA_013401315.1 Balaeniceps rex
TTGTTCAGTTTGTTTTCATTTTTGTTAAACTTCTGTTTGAAAGTCACCTTCTTGCACATCTAAAGGCAAGTTCAGACACTTCTCCCATTCTGCTGGTCTGAGTTCTAAAGCATCTTTTGCCTCTGTGTCTAATACGTTTATTGTTGTATAGTGTTGGTAGTCGCCTGTGGTTTTGAAACTGTCCCATGGAGCCTTGTTCGGTGCTGAGTTCTCCTGAAGACCAGAGAAGAAAGAAGAATTTAAAACAAGGATGAAATAATGTGTTTTCTGTTTATAAGGCTGATCGCTAACATGCTCTCATGAGACAGAGAAGCCAGAGGGTGGAGATGACTTTGCAGGGAGCCAGGCTGGTGGGTGTTCAGCACCGTTGTGACTCTTCCTCTGTGGACAAGCAACACTTTGGCATGCTCCTCACCTGAGCTGCCAGCTAAGCCCTTTCTTCCACAAGAACCAATGTACGTNTTATAGGGTAAAAGACATTATGGACTAAGACCAATTTAATTAGTGATTTCTGCTGTAACATGTTGGGTGGGGCTTAGTTGCCAAAACCTAACATTTTTGCACCATTTTAGATGCCTTTGGATTTTCTGCCTGATCTTCAACTATCTTTCATGAGAGATGGAGGTCTCCTTTGAGTCCTGTGTCATCACTGCCTGTACTGTGCTGTAGACTAAGACACCTGAGGCTGTCTAAAATAGCCTGAGATGCCTATATTTAGGTACCTGGATCACTCTCTGACTGTCTTACAGATAGACCATTCCTCTAGACAGCTTTTATTAGCAGACCTTTCAAAAACATAGCACCGATGCAAAACAGAGTAAACACAACTCTACCACTGAGATTCCCTTTGAGATTTTGAATTAATTCAAGCTTTATGTGGACAGCAAATCTCAAATAGGGAGGCAAATGCAAACTTTACATGTCAGCAAATCTCAGAAGGGGGAGTGAGCGAGAACTGGGTGCAAAATAACACATATCACAGCTAAAGGTTCATCAAAGAATCAGGGCCAAATTTCTGCTCAATTAAGATGATGTAAATGATGTAAATCCATTGGCCTCACATCTGCTTAGTACCTCTTCTTCATGTCTGAGAGCAGCTCTTCTGAAAAAGTTATAGAATACAATGATTCTAGCTCAGTTCCATTTAATATACAGTTTCCACATTACAAAATTTATATATAAAATTATTACTAATCATAATATTACTGCTAACAAATATGTCACACTAAATTAGTTGTTTCAATTAGGCAAAATCAACTGTTTCCTTGCTCTGATTATCAGATGTAGTCAGGGTGTTATGCATGTGTGTATAAATTTGAATTATGATGATAGCAGAGTCAACTCAGGATGATTTAATTTTTGCTTTTCCCATGGTAAATATTTACAAACCTATTACAGAAAAGACACTGCATTACAGAGACCCTGTGTACTTTCTAGACTGTCTCACGTATAGGTGAATCTAGCTGGACATGTTTGTAGTAACTAATTTAATATCTGCTTGCCTAGCTAGAGGAAAAACCCTATTGGCCAAATTACATTAGTGAGCTACTTTCTCTATATAAAGTTCTTTAGACTTGGTAGACACATACAGATTTGAAATGTGCTCCCTACAGTTCAATTACTTGTCATCTATAATGGTGTCAGTGAGTTAGTTATGGTCTAGTTGTAAAACCTAATGAGTCTCTTCATAGGTTAGATTACTGAAAATACCTTTTGTTCTAATTTCTGAGGCTATCTAAAGGTCGTGCAGAGTGAGGTCTTCTCGAGAAATATACTGAATTCAAAGGACTCTTGTTTCATTGTTGTTGTTAAGGATCCATCATATTTTAAATATCTAAGAAGGAAAACTTACCATACTGCCTGATTTTGGTACATCCCGAAATCTGTCCAGCGTCTGAAATTTCTGATTTAACTCTTGAAACAATTCCATGTGCCTCTTTCTTGTATGCATGACCTTCTGCAAAATGGAACATAATTGCTTATATTTATAATTGAATCTGAGCTTTTTTAAGAGAAGCATTATTTTCCCCAACATAATAAAGTAAATTGAATTTGGCAGGGCCATCTTTTCCCTATAGACTCGACCAAAGGAAGTGAATTGCACTGAGCGTTCTCTCGCTCTGTTTAATGCTCTTTCTATGTACAAGAGACTGTTTTTACCCCACATTTATTGAGTTGCTGAAATTAAGGGACACTGTTTTTGTGCTAGCCTAAAGTGATGACAGTTTCTCAGAAGGTTATTGCTCTTGCACATTAGGAATATTTTCTAGAATTTCTGTTGTCAGCATGGATACTAATATTTTAATTTCTGTAGGAATGCAACAGCAGTTTGTAATAGTCCCTATCAGAATAATTTTTATGAGAACACTGAACTCAGAAATCTTGGCCCAAAATGGAAAAGCCCCAAATGTTATGTCTTTTTAATTAGACATCTTCTGTCATTCAGATCATCATAAAATGTAGTTGAAATGGCATTCATATTAAGAAAAGTAGGTAGAGTTTTTCAATTTTACTTGCTTTTTTATGTCATGGACTGGGCAATTGGAAACCACCCTCCCTCTAGCCCATGCACAGGGCATTCCTCCACAAAAACTAATTATATGGCACTCCTGTGCAAGAGGTGGGGACCCCAAACAGCCCCCACAGTTGGAAGAGCCCTTGGCCATGTATCTGCCTTGGCAGTTACATGGAGAGTGAAGCCTGTTTTCAAGCCTAGACTGTCAAGCCTACCATCTGTGTTGTTTCCAAACAAGTTGACACTCAGGTATGGATTCAGACCATTCTGTAGAGCTAAGCCAAAGGCTGCCTACTGTTTAGCCAATCTCATCTTTCTGTGGTCTGGGTGGACAGGGGATGGGAGGGACTGAGGATACATCACCTCAGTGAAGTATCAAGCAGATGGGCTCAGCTTGGCTTTTCTTAAGCTTTTGTAACCGCTTGAACTTGAGTTACAGACAGGGAAGCAGCCAATAATGTTGATAGAAAAGGTGCAGGACACCAGCCTCTATGCACGTCCACTAATTGTCAACCCTGATTTTCCCTGGTGTTGTATGTGACAAACCGTGCAAACTTACATACACAGTGCCTGAGCGTGACCCTTCCCAGCAAGTAACGCTTCTGCCAAGTCTGGGTTAGTACCTTTTAAAAGGGAGTGGCAGTATCTGACTCTAAAATAATGCTTTACCAATACTGATTTTAACTTTTATCTTTCATTTGCATTCTGTGTTTATAAATTTCATGAAACGTGGCTGCTCTCTTGATCATGCATTTCTACCGCTATGCTGTAATAACCATATCATCCTTAATATAGCTACACCGTAGCCTGAAACTTGTTTCACTTCTGAGAACAGGAAATTGGCAACATTATTCACAAAAGGGACATGCGATACAGCAAGCAATTAAAGACTTATTAACTTAACAAGAGTTCTGGGGTGAATAAGGGAAACAATTTTGCAGGATTTGGTGAGGAACTTGCAAAATGTAATTTAACCAGAGATAGCTGATCTAAATTTATGAGGAGAGTTTCACTTAAGTGACTTCCTAGGGATTCTTTTAAAGTATTGCTGTTACAGTAGACGGGGATATGTAGCAAATTTCCTATACATAGAATTTAAAAAAGAAAGGTTCTGCCTCAGAGATTATTATTGGCTGAAATAAGAAGACATTCTCATGGGAATAAAACAGATATGGTGGGTTAAAATACTGGCAATAAAAGCATGAAATAGCATATGACTGTGAAACGAGTAGCTCCAGTTGGAAATTTTTTAATAGACGGTTAGGAATATAGAGAATGCTACTTTCTGATATTTTTCTGAATCATGTACCCAAGAATTTGTTAAATAGCAAATATGAATAATGCAAATGTCTTTCTCAGTTCATTACATTATTCCTGAGGAGAAGCAGGTGGGAGGAGAAATTAAACACTTGCAGTGGGAAGTCTGCCAGAAAAAAGGCTTTAAATTTTATTCTTAATAGCAGAATGACTGGTATGTACATGTACCTATGGATCTTTTTCTTGCTTTGTGTTTTCCTGGCTTCCATTCCAAAATTCCTAACCACTGACAACCACCCTTCCCCATTGCTGGTAAAGAATGATCTGAACTGAAGGTGCAGTAACTTAAATTTCCAACTTTAAATCTTCTTTTCTAGAGTTCTTTTAAAGTCTTTGTTAGAAAGCACCATCTTATCCCCTTTCTAGAAAATATGCTCTGTTGGGTAACTCTTTTTATTTTGTTAGAAAATAACCCACAAAGTATTTGTGGGGGTTTAATCTGTTTTCTCTATTAAATGGGCAATGTGGAAAACACAGCTTCATCAATCTTAGAAGTACTTAAGTTTTATCAATACAGAGCGGGAGATCTTGGCCAATATATACTAGGATGATTGTAGTAGCATCAGGACCTGAACACAATGGAAAAGGATGTTCTCATGCTGCCCGTTGAAAGCACACCTTCTTTAGGTGAGCTGTGGATTTGCCCATTAATTCTGCATCCCCTCCAGAAGCACCTGAGTTAGCCACCAGGTTACAGACACGCATCTTCTTGTGATCTTTCCTGCAGGCTCCATTACTCTTGTGCCTCACACCTTAAAGGGGGTCAGACTGAACTGACACCCATTCCACATTTCTACCCCCACTCACAAGTAACATCAAGTGTGTGTTTTGAAAAGACTAAGCCTTACTCTGATGAGCATCTACTCTCAGAATAGGATTCCGAGGGTGGGTGGCTATCATCAAGATGGGAAGGATTTCAAATATAACACTGTACCCAGCTCCCTTTTTTATTTATGACAGGGTTTTAGCTGAACTCTAGCTCAAGCTCAATTATTCACATGAAGATTTGTGGTCAATCTTATGAATAACAGTAATAATAATGATGATGATGATGATGATGATGAAGTAATTCAATTTGCCTTGGAGATTTTCTATATTGTCACAGGTAAAAATGCTGTCTCTCAAATATTGTATGAAACAGCTAGGTGAAAAGAACAGATGGGGGAATGCCTTCCCAGCCCTATAATGGAAACGTGCTGTGTTTTCAAGATGTTATAGGTGTGATTAGTTGCCAAACTTAGAAATGGGAAAGGATTTTTCCCTGCAGGCTTTTTTTTCTACCTTTGTCTTCGAGAGAGGTCTTCAGGTTAGTAAGAGGACAATTTTAAACTTTTGTGTGGGTTTGTAATGTTGTTATAATGAATAGCTATTGCAGATTAAATTCTGAAAGAATGCAGCTCCAGCAATTAATGATCAATTTAGCATTATTGCTGCTGAAAGTCTACTGCTCTGTGGAAAGAAAAGAAGACATTCTGGTATTCGCACTTGTCTTGTGTATCCTTGCTCTCCCTGATGGGTGGAGCACAAAAAGAGCCAGAGATGACTTGAAACCTTGAGAGCAGGGTAATAAGGCACATTTCTGAATTATTTGGCATAAATGTTATTACGAGTAGATCCAATGAATGCCTCATAAAAAGGGGAGAGTGGGGTGGATGGCTGGGGAAACCCAGGAGTCAGACACTATTGTAGAATTTGAAGGTAACTGTCATCTTGAATCCTAAAATGCATGTTGACACATTGACACTGTTTCCCACAGCATTCTCCTGGAGAAACTGGCTGTTCATGGCTTAGACGGGCGTACTCTTTGCTGGGTAAAAAACTGACTGGATGGCCGGGCCCAAAGAGTTGTGAATGGAGTTAAATCCAGTCGGCAGCAGGTCACAAGTGGTGTTCCCCACGGCTCAGTATTGGGGCCAGTTCTGTTTAATATCTTTATCAAAGATCTGGATGAGGGGATTGAGTGCACCCTCAGTAAGTTTGCAGACAACACCAAGTTGGGCAAGAGTATTGATCTGCCTGAAGGTAGGAAGGGTCTGCAGAGAGATCTGGACAGGCTGGATCGATGGGCCGAGGTCAACTGCAAGAGGTTCAACGAGGCTAGGTGCCGTGTCCTGCACTTGGATCACAACAAACTCATGCAATGCTACAGGCTTGGGGAAGAGTGTCTGGAAAGCTGCCTGGTGGCAAAGGACCTGGGCATGCTGGTTGACAGCCTGCTGAATATAAGCCGGCATGTGCCCAGGTGGCCAAAAAGGCCAACAGCATCCTGGCTTGTATCAGAAATAGCGTGGCCAGCAGTAGGGAAGCGATTGTCCCTGTGTACTTGGCACTGGTGAGGCTGCACCTCAAATACTGTTGTATTGGGTTTGTGTGGTAAGGTTTTGGTAGCGGGCGGTGGGGAAGGGGCGCTACAGGGGCGGCTTCTGTGAGAAGCTGCTAGAAGCTTCCCCTTTGTCTGATAGAGACAATGCCAGCTGTCTCCAAGATGGACCTACTGCTGGCCAAAGTCAAGCCAATCAGCGACAGTGAAAGAAAGACATTGAGTTGCTGGAACATGTCCAAAGAAGGGCAACAAAGCTGGTGAAGGGTCAAGAGCACAAGTCTTATGAAGAGCGGCTGAGGCAACTGGGATTGTTTAGACTGGAGAAAAGACGGCTTACGGGAGACCTGATCGCGCTCTACAACTACCTTAAAGGAGGTTGTAGTGAGGTGGGTGTCGGTCTCTTCTCCCAGGTAACAAGCAATAGGACAAGAAGAAATGGCCTCAGGTTGCACCAGGGGAGGTTTAAATTGGACACTAAGAAAACTTTCTTCACGGAAAGGGTTGTCAAGCATTGGAACAGGCTGCCCAGGGAAGTGGTTGAGTCCCTACCCCTGGAGGTATTTAAAAGATGTGTAAATGTGGTGCTTAGGGACATAGTATGGTGGTGGACTTGGCAGTGCTAGGTTAACAGTTGGACTTGATCTTAAAGGTCTTTTCCAACCTAAATGATTCTATGATTCTATGTCAATAATACTGTTCAACTCTCCTGTATGTTTTTGTAAGTGTCAGCGCACGCCTATTATAAAGTCCTCCTGGGAATTTCCACAGCATCTGTATTTCTGTTCAACATAATTAGAATGAATTTTATTTGATCTGACAGCTAATATTAGTGCTGAGCCTTCATGAAAAACTACCTGTCCAGCTTTGGGGAAAAACAGAACTTAAAGACTGGGATTGGAGGGCACTTAGCTGAGGTTACCACAGCCAGCAGCAACAAGGATCCAAAACATCCAGACCTATGAATTTTGATCATGTTTTGGATACCAGACTGCATGAATGAGTCTAAACTAATCCTTGGTAATAGCAACAAAAGAGCTGTAAAGCTGTTGCATGTTGACTGTTCATTTTAGCAAACTTCGAAGTTCAACTAGATTAGTCAGTGTTTTGCAAAATCTAATAGTGGACGGTATATTATGTAGCAGAAATATTTTCTGCCTACAGATTAAACCCACTATGTTACAGTCTGTCATCTTTTTTCTGCATAAAGGAATTATTTAAGAATGTAATGATAAACTATATAAAAAGGGAAAACAAGATGTGGGTGGCCCAGTTCTTGAAAACCTCCTCTTTAACCAGCTTAAGATCCCTGATAAGGGCTGGCCAGTTTGGATGACATCTTTTTCTCTCTCCTTTTCCTTCAACTGGAGACATAAGTTTTCTATAACACTACTCAGCACAATCACAGGACTTTTATTATTTATGGTCCATTGCAAAGGCCCTTAAGACTACCCCTGTATTTCTACATGTATTGGAGATAACAGGGACAGAGAGTATTTTATGGTGTTCAGTACAGTCATAGTCTGCCTGTGTTCACACTACATAGCAGCTGGCTTTGAGTTTCATCTGTGACCCTCAGAAAAAAATTGCTTTTCCTGTGTTTCTTTGTTTTTACTTCAAATTGTCTATATTAAAGTGAGCGTTGCATTGCAGCCCACTAGCACAGTCTTTTTTTTTTTTTTTAAACTCTGAAACTGTGACTCTACAGTAGTAAGTCAAACATGTCCAAGACCATTTTCTGGCAACACCTAGCATGGAATGTTCTCCATGAATGCTACTAAATTCTCTTAGTCTCCAAAATAAGAAGTCTACAACCAAATTGCCAATTGTGAATGGTACCTAGGTTGTGCTGATTCCCTAAGGACATTTCAGGAACTGTTTGGAGAAACAAGGGTGGTCCAGTGAAAAATTCACTAAAGACTAACAATTCATCTATATAAAAATTGGCATTTTGGCACCCAGAAATAGTCCCCCAAATGTCTGATTTAGTAAGATAGGCATAGTCTGAGGGTTAGTCTTGTATGGATATAGAAAGATATGTGTGAGAGGTTGAGGGTGTAGAGACTGCTGGGAGAGTGTTAAAAGGAAAAGGACAGAGGGAGCCAAGCTTGACACAATCTTGTCCATACTGCGTATTTAGCATTTGTTATCCTCAGAACCACATCCATAGCATTTTTTATCCTCAAAACTGTGGAAGGACATTGTCTCAGAGAGTGCCAGCTGGCACTGGTCACAGACGAAACAGAGAAAGTGTTAAACATTTAAGTAGTATGGCCAATCACTCTAGCTTGACCTCACCTCCAGGCTCTATTTTGCAGTCAAGCTGCTTTGAGGTATCAGAATAGCAGCGTTTTGGCCACACAACACTAGCTCAATTCCCTTCATCAGTATGCCTTGCTGAGCAAAGGAATCTGGGTGGCTATTTTACGGCTTTTTTATTTTGCTTTACCTCAGACAGACAGCCATGCTATGTGCAAGAACACAGGAAAGCCCATGGGCTTAACCAGAAGAACCATAAAACAGGGAGGTGAGATGGGGTTAGTCTGAGTCAGTACTTCTAAAACACAGCAGCATCTGGCACAGTATTGTTGCCGCTCTCACTTCCCCAGCAGTCACTCCTAAGCCCCATCCTTCCCTTTTTACAAATGAATATATTTTCCTGCATTATAATCATACTTCTAAAAATATTAGGCCATGGAGCAACAATGCTGCAAACAAGACAAAAAAAAGGTGTAAGCATCTTAAATACACTATGTGAGTCAAAAGAAAATATGTAACGGGAGGCCTGATTCTTGACAGCAGAATGTGTACAGCATTACTGGTGTTTATTTGATGTTGGATTATGCTCTCCTGAGTGGTAAGAAGAATATTTTAGTATCTGTTGCCACAGAGAATGTTCTCACTGTGAATGGCATGATATTCCTACCTTTCAATAAAGAACAGTAAAATTCAGAATTCTTTATATCATTATAATTATAAAACTTCTGCTTAAGGTAGCTCTAGTCTCTGGGGGAAAATGACATAAGAGATTAAGGCATGATGTTAAACTACC
Organism: Balaeniceps rex; assembly: GCA_013401315.1. Lineage (NCBI taxonomy): Eukaryota > Metazoa > Chordata > Aves > Pelecaniformes > Balaenicipitidae > Balaeniceps > Balaeniceps rex. The sequence continues at coordinate 11,660 of VYZW01010206.1, forward strand.
AAGAAACCACAACTGAACACGTAAGGTCAACATTTCAGCAAAAGCAGGTCACCAAAGCAAACCCTTCTGTCATTGCAAGGCTTCTATGACGACTGCTATGGCTGCATTTTGCTAGTTCCGCCTCTTTCTTTTCTGTGGACTAGAACCTGAAATCTGAAAGTGTATGTGCTGTGCTTACAGTCCAAATAATAATAAAAAATGCTTTTGTTTGCACATGCAAACAGAGAGGGTGATTTTTAAAGTTATGGTTGATATATACTGATCACTGGATGTTAAAGTTTAGCCTGAGATCTGTAGGTTCCATGCAAATATTATGATTGTTCAACTTCTCTGGAGACACACATAATGAATTATATCAAACTATTAACATGCATGAACAGACAACCTATGCAAAACCCCCAAATCCATAAATTATTATCATCTCCTTGAAAACTAACTGCTGTATTGCTTCTGGTAGAGAGTAGAGAAAAAAACCTCAAATAAACAAAACTCTAAGAGACATCATACTGACTGAGATAGAACAAAATGGTCATTAACTAACACAACCAAACTTTCTCATTCAACGGGGTCTAAGTCTGAAATTGCGGATGACCGACCTAAAGAACCTTACATGAACGTGATTTTTTATGTAGCATGTGATCCATAAGCTTTGGCAACTGCAGCACTTCATCATTCAAAATTCGATACATTCATAATCACTATTTGGATGTGAAACTCATATGCCAGTAAATTAGTATTGAAGAAAGAGAGAGAGCACAAAAGATTGAGAACCTCTTGAACAAAACAACCCTCTGCAACAATGTGGCCTGTCCTACAGAAGTGTCACACTTTTTCAATAGATAGATAGCCAGCAAAAAAAAAAAAGAAAAACAGATGAAAATGAAGAGGCAGAGAATTCAAAAACTGAAACCATGATGGTTACTATTGCAATATGACAGTTTGATCTCAGAATATTTTACAAACAAGTTGCACCAAAGTAGTTTTAATTAATTGTTCATCATGTTCTGTACAGTACCAATTGAACAACCCTATGACATCTACTATGTCAGAAGGCTAAAATCCTCTAAATGAACACATTTACTTTTAGGAAAATACCTTTAATAATCAGGAATAATTCAGTAAAACTTACTTCAAAGTCAAGGTCCGAATAACGTGATTTTCTTCTCTATTAAGCAGTAAAAAAGAAAGAAAAAAGAGGTTGTATTAACAAGGGGACTATTCACCAAATCATGTTAATGACTCTAAATAACATTCTTGTTTTCCTATCAGATATATATTAGGTATTCTGTGAGAGGCTGTAGATTTTATCCTGGTAATTTAAGATTAATGCGTGACTTTGCATACAGTTTATTAGACCAGTGTCATATTCTTTTCTCTGAAATAAACCAGACTGCATTTCACCGGGATGCATAATGTGCATGTTATTTGCATGCAATTGAAACTGTTGGTATATAAAATGTACCTATTTCTATACTTTCTCTGGTATTTCCAAATTATCATCATATTTATACTTTTTATACAGCTATCTATATGTATCTATGATTTAGATTTGTATAGGTACACAGAAATTGATTCTTTTCTACATCAGGCTTACATTGGTACAACTCCATTGATTTTAATGGAATAACTGATAGCAAAATCAAGCCAAAGCCATCTATACTTTCCATAGCTTCAACTTGTTTGTTTGCAATGACAATCTGGATGGAGAAAGCGATGATTTTGTTTTGCACTTTTGACAAATCTGATTCAAAGCATCTGATATAAAGCAAGAATGATTTAGTAGTGAAGTAATCACTTGTATACAACGCAACAGAATATGATTACTTAGATATATCACAAATAATTTAGCACAGAAATTTTTTACAGATTCTCAAAGGAACCAATTATAAAGTCAAATTATATCAGGAAGAAGCAGAAATATTATAAAGAAGAGATAAAAATATCTTTTTTGTCCTAAGGTTGGAAATTGAATGGCTTGCAATACACTAACGAGATGTAGAAACAGGGGTTGGAAGAGCTGAAAAAAAGAGTGGAAAGAAAAGACACATTCCCCCTCAGCAAGGAGAGTTAAAGGAAGGGAAAAGTACCCCAAGAAAAGAAAAAGGCTTGCTGCTACAATTTAACCCTAATTTTTGTGGTAGGATAGGATGGCTTTAAGTCATGATGAATGAACCTTTTCAAACAGCACCTAATTTCTGCAGTGAGATACAAATCAAACCCATTAAGTCAAGACAAATAATGTTACTGACTTCATTAGACTTTGATTTTGTTTGGTTTAACAAACATGCAGGTTTCAGTAAGCTATTTTGTTTTCTTGCAATTGAAATAAATAACTTTACAAGTCTTTCAATTGTAGAAAGCGGAAAATGTTTGATCTCTGAGTCCTTGATAATACCACTTTGTGACATATTGTCTGGTTTTGTAGTAAAATTTTGATGCTTCAATCCACAATATATGAAGAAGATTGCTGTAACACTGTTGACACACTCTGATGCCTAAAGAGCTGGGAGGCAGTATAAAAGAACAGTCTATAATACAATTAAACCAACCGCCAACAACAAGCTTTGGAGAAGCTATCTTTAATCAGCAAGGCTTGATTTAACCTAGCACACTTTAAAAACAGTATTTAAAAATAAATTTAAAA
>VYZW01010207.1:0-93993 GCA_013401315.1 Balaeniceps rex
AGCACTATGCCAGCTACTAGGAAGAAAAGTAACTAACTCGGCTGAAACCAGGACATAGTTTTAGAAGGAAGGTTTTGAACAGCCCCTGTAGTTTTATATCTCTCCAGTAAAGCTTTGAGAGCTTCGGTGTTTTCTACACTACTTAGACATTTTCTTTTGTGGATATTATTTCTAAAAATCACATGCTTCCTTTTAGGTATTGTTCCAAGGGAAATAAAGTTCCATTTATACAAGTGGAAGCAAATGGGATTTTGGAGATCACTGTCACATCAATTTTTGCATGTTCACTTCTCATGGCTAAAGCTGCTTGTTACACCCTTGCTGGGACCCTCTGAGAGCTCTTAGCACCTGCTTTCAAACAAGACCAGTTCTCTGTTCACTGTGCTGAGCATTGTCGTACATTGTACAAAATCCACCAGGGAAAACTGGAGATACTCAGTTCCAATTTCTGTCAGAGCTGCAGACACCAACACAATGCAATTATGCTTGCAGACACCCTCCTTGCAGAAGGTGCACACGTCTTTTCTCATCTCGTTGCCATTCTACAGGAGCCTTGGCTGAGGATTTTGGGAATTCAGCCCTTCTGCTGTCAAATACTATTCCATCTCACATCAAATGCACCACTTCTGGCAGGACAGCTTATGTGCCTGAGCTTAAAACTAGCTCTACAAATGTTTTAGCAAGTTAAATTTGACAGCACAAGTGTCCATGTACAATGAGCACTCCAGAAGCAGAGGTTCAGAGAAAGGGTATTCGGCACATTCAGGACTCCTCTTCCTTTGAAGAAAATACGTGCTTTTTAAGACTTCTGTCAAAATGTAGGGTTTGAGTCCCAGATTTCATGGGTGTCATCAGTTGCTTGTCTAGCCTTCCTCTGAAAGCCAGGGAAGTAGGACAGTCACAGGGATACTCTGAGATCTGCTACCCACCTGAACTTCTAAGCATCCTCTGCTTCCATACTGACACCAAGACACACTTGCCCAGTGGGACCCAAGAGGCCCCAACCAGGAACTGGCTCTGGCACATGTGTTAAGAGGGAGTCTTAGGATGCTCTCATGACAAGGCCTCCAATGTGCCAGTCCTTTTGTTATCACAAATTCAGACATGAAATACACCTGAAGAAAATGACTGATGTATTATCATAACGAGGTGGCAGAAGCTTTATGGTATGTGTGATGAGCTCTGACTCTTTGCTTGAGATGACATCAACATATCTGTCTGCAGGTATTACCAATAGTACAAAGCCAATTTGAGACAAGCCTCTCATGTCACTGAGAAATAAAGCATGGTGTCCTAGCCATAGCACTGAAATGCTGCAGTGCATCATAGAGTGTGCAGGTCCTGCAAACATTCATTTTGGGTCTGTGCTACTTAATTTCCATTATTTCAGAGGCAATTCATTTTTTTCATAAATCCTTTCTGAGTTAGTCAGTGCCCAGCGATAAGTCTTGTCCTTCCGGAATACTGAGCTCAGCAACACTCAAAATATTGGAAAACTGAGAAATATAGCACTGCAATGCACAGCCACACTGCCTTTACTCTGCTTCCTTCCTATCCCATTAAGGCCAGCTATAACCAGCGAGAGTGACTTGAAAGCACTCTGGGTTTACTGATGGGAAATATAATTACAGTGTGGCGTAATACGTACAAGATCGATGGGGTCAAGGGCTCATGTGGTTTAGCACAGGCAGGCTTTTTTGAAGGGCTAAATGGTTGAACATAAGGCAAACAGAGGTAGATCCTGTTCAACCCTGTGCAATGGAAACTACAAATGTGTCTTCTGTGGGTATAGCGAGACAGTGTACTGGCTGGGTTAGGCTTGTAACAATGTGTCTGCTAAGGCTGTGTTTCTATTTCTCAGATGCCAAATGTTTGAGTTGTTCTTAAAACAAAATGGTAAAAGGGCATATACACTATCACAGCACAACCTTATCACTGCATTAAAGCATTTTGTTGTTGAATTTCTTAGAACCATTTTTTTAAAGACAAGATAAATACTTTCCTGTGGGGATGAATGTGCACACACACAGCCATTCTAGTGTAAAGATCTGAGATGCTACTGTAGTGGGGTAATTGTAAAAGATACCTATGGGCTGTCTTCCCTTCTACATTTTGTTAGTTAGATGAACAGCAGAAGGAAATAGGGAAATGTCATTAACAACACATTAAACTGTATTGTCAGCCAGTCCTTAGAGCATTCAAGGATGTACCTTTTTGCAGTTATTTATATCATTCAGAAAAGAAAACCACTGACTGCAGAAAACTTTACTTCAAATTACCTGGTATTTGAAACTTTCATACTGGGGCCATAATTTCAGCCTTGACAGACAAGTTTCAGGCTTCTCCGCTGTTTCTAACACCAGTGCTTTTCGCTCCGTCAGAGAGCATCCTGCCTGCAGGTGCAGAAGGCTCTGAGTTTGTGCAGCCCCCAGGGCTGGTAAATGGCAAAGGCAGGCACCTCCTCTCCCCATTGATGCCTGTTGTTCATAGTTCCCCTGCCACCTGCGGCATTAATGTACCTTCCAAAATCCTTTAAGAAACAAAGATGAGCACAGATATTGAATGTGCATAAATATTCATGTGCTTGCATCAGTTCAGCTGTTACGTGGGAGGATCCTGCACCCTTTGCAGGCCTGTGGTGTGGGGGGATAATTGCACACATCTGAACATGTCCAAGACCTGGGATGCTGGTGTGCACCTCCTCCCATAGTTTTGCTTGTCAACAGGCACCAATTTCTTTCTTGGTTTCCTGGAGCATTAGGAGGCAGTGAAGCTGGGAAGCCTGGAGAAGACGGTAGGGATAGAGACACATTGCAGATAGCTTGGGTGGAGGGAGAGCCTGGCAAAAGCACCAGAAAGGGAGGGCAGTTGTAGAAAAGTCAGTCAGCAGAAGACTCCTAGGTCCACTGCAGTCTGCTTTGAGGCAGGACTGACTTTACCTTTGCCAACCCCAACCACGTATTTTAGGTAACACGTTCTTAAAACCTACAGAGCAGGACTTTCTGTAACTTCTCTAGTTAGCTTGTGCCAAATCCCTCACCATCCTGCTAGAAGGTTTTTCCTAATATTAATCCTAAATCTTTTTTCTGAGCAGTAAATAGATTTCTGCTGCTGAAGGAGAACACCTGAGCACACCTTTCCCTTTCCAGAAGATTATAACATCATTGTGTACTGGTTTCTCATTCATCTGTGTGCTCAGATTTCCATTTTCCAGACAAAATTATCTCATTTCCTTTCTCTTTCCCACATAAATTTCCTCTGTAAGCCTCTTCACATTCTTGGAGGTCTCTTCTGGACTCTTTCTCATTTCCTTGTCATTCTACTAGATAACACCCTTCAGATGTCATGTACTATGTATCACTCCAAGAAGACAGTGACCTCCACTTTAGACTTCTACAGCTATAAGTATGATCCAATCTTACTAATAATTTTTTTAGCATATTCCTGAATAAGATTTCCATTTTTTCCATCGTTTCATCCTATAGCTATATATGGTTCCTTCCTGCAGTACTGACACTCAGCCAGACAAGTCCCATTATACATGAAAGTCTTCTGCCTAAATTTAGCACTTTGTACTTGACTTCATTGAGTTTCATCTCACTGAAAACCACTTTACATTCCTCTCCTGCCTCGCAGTTTCTCTTTCCTCAGGTTGGTGTCATTCTCAAATCTGATGATCACACGCTCTGTTCCATAATCTCAGCTATTAAGCACAATCTTGAAACTGCTAATGACTCTGACCCCCGTACGACCACACTTCAATGCCCTTGAAGAGTGGCAGCGAATCCTTGATTAACCCTCATGAAGAGGGCTTCATCAGTCAGCCATGCACCCACTTTTAGTGATTGCATCTGCAGGATATTTGTCTACTGCGGTTATAAGAACCTCAAATGAAATAGCACCAAGAGCCTCACTAAAATCAAAATGAATCATACCAAACCCCTTCAGCCACAAGGCTGGCTACACTGCCAAAGAAAAGAAGCAGGCTGGTTTGATGGGATGCATTATTTACAAGTCTGTGCTGGCTGTTTTTATTCCCTATTATCCTCTAGATCCATTCTTTCAGTGGATCGAAGTTGAGTTGATGGGTATGTGATTTCCTGGGTTCATCTTTTTTCTGCTTTTTAAAGGTAAGCCTGTTGTTTTCCCTCTTGCACTCCTCTTCATCAGACAGCTTGAATATATCTCTTGTCAAAACTACTTCTCTCTCTCTTCTTTCCTGTTCCTGTGTCGCCTTCTTAGATGAAAGTCAGTAATTCAATGATTGCAGTTAACTCTTTTTCACAAAGCTGAGACCAAGAAAGCAGGTAATGTTTCTGCATTTTTGCATGAATTAGTTTGCTTTTTTTCTTTTTTCTGGTGGTAGACCTAGAGTTTCTTTTAATCCAGTTAGCACATCTCTTTCTTGGTTCCCTGCAGTCTGCACCTCACTTTTAACCTTATCCTCTTTGATTTCAACTCTATGCCTTGTGCCCACAGCTTTTACTATCCCTCTGCTCTTTTTTTCCATGTTTTTCAGGATATCTATTTGATTTTCAAGTCCTTAAAGAACTGCTGAGGCAACTGTATTGGTCTGTTTCTAATTGTCCTATTTTTTCCTTTGCAATGCTACAGCTTGCCACTTTGCTTTTTACATAATCTCTTTTAATAGCTGTCAGTCTTTGGCACTTCTTTGTATTTAAAGCTGTTGGCTTTGTTTGGAAGTTCTTCCCACCAATTTCCTAGTTTCTTAATCTGCTTTTTTTGAATCCATAACTTATTCTGCTGCTTTTTCTCAGTCAATTCCTTAGACTAATGAATTTTATCATGTGAAATCACTTTCATGGAAATTATCTTCCACTCTTAAAACTTCTCATCTATTCTCAATTCCTCCTGCTCAAAACTAAACTGAACCAACCAGTGAGATCCTCCACTGGCAGCAGACTCTGCCTTGTGGCCATTATTGGCTAGGTATTCAGATGAGCACCACCTTTTGTGATAGATACATATGATGACATTGTTCTCACCTCCTTCATTTATCTTCACCTAGAAATGGCCAAAAAGCCTGTAGCCATACTGCCCCAGTTGCCAGGAAGCTCTGGATGATGCTATCAGTGAAGTGGACTTTCTTGGGGCCCTCTCTCATGAGAACTGATGAAAACAGTCATGATCCCTGCCCTGTTCCTTCAGCGCCACTCCCCAAGGCAGTGGTCAGGTCAATTCAGGTGCATTTGGGGCCAACGTGGTGGTCTGCCAGCCTCTGAGCAGATCCTGTCCTTTGGCAGTCAATGCTTGGTGGGTTGGAGGTGTCCCAGCGCCTTTCAGCTGGTGTCTGCAGTTTGACAGCACACCTGCCAGGATGGAGGACCTGGCAGCAGAAAGGTCTCTCTCTTTCCCACATGGTGCCCTCCTCTCAGTACAGCAGCTATGAGCCGCCCAGCTGGGGCAGAGACCAGTGTCTCCTCACTAAGCATTGGGGTTGCTTTTCTTCACCATATCTCATAGCCACATAATGCTCCTTCAACAAGGAAGTGTTCAAGAAGTGTTCAACATTTCCTTGGAAGTGTTGAAGGTCAGGTTGGACGGGCCTTTGAGCAACCTGATCTAGTGGAAGATGTCCCTGCCCATGGCAGGGGGAAGGCTGGACTAGATGATCTTTGAGGGTCCCTTCCAACCCAAATCATTCTGTGATTCTAACAAAACTGAGTGGGGCAAACAGTGGACCCTGTTTCTGACAGAAGGTGTCCATCAGCCATGTTCGTTCTTTTTTAATTTTGGCACCAGACATACAGTCTCAGAGAACAGATACAGTGTTAAATATAAATATTATGATTAATGGGTTTTATATCCCTTTCACAGCAAATATAAGCAAAACATTATTCAGGACTGGAAGGAGCACTCTGGGATAGTCCCATGGAAATGAGTTGTTTCATACCGTACATAAAATGATCGGTCTCCACCTCAAAATGATTTTAATTAATAAATGGCTCCAAAACCTCATTCCTCATTTCCACGTTAAACTAAATTGATATAGTTTTAAAGTACTTCATACATATTTTTTGCCTTTCAGAAGAGAGTGTTCTAGATAGGATAATGACACAAACCAGTTGACTCTTACAATCATATGTTCATTATTTCAACTGATTGCACGGGAATAAAAAGCATTTGTATGGTCTGACTGCAGCATATTTCCTTTCAAAGAGCAGTGAGATTTTGCTTTTGTTAAAACATATACACACACAGACAGAAATTGTGCTAACAATTGCTAACAATGTGCAACTTCAATACCTTTGAAAAATAATCAAGTCCTTAAGTTTCTCTTTTGCTTAGAATGAAAATCACAGAATCACAGAATCACAGAATCACAGAATGGTTGGGGTTGGAAGGGACCTCTGGAGATCATCTAGTCCAACCCCCCTGCTAAAGCAGGTTCACCTAGAGCAGGTTGCACAGGATCACATCCAGGTGGGTTTTGAATATCTCCAGAGAAGGAGACTTTACAAGCTCTCTGGGCAGCCTGTTCCAGTGCTCTGTCACCCTCAAAGTAAAGAAGTTTTTCCTCATATTCAGATGGAACTTCCCATGTTTCAGTTTGTGCCTGTTGCCCCTTATCCTGTCACTGGGCACCACTGAAAAGAGTCTGGCCCCGTCGTCCTGACACCTGCCCTTAAGATATTTGTAAGCGTTGGTAAGATCCCCTCTCAGTCTCCTCTTCTCCAGGCTAAACAGACCCAGCTCTCTCAGCCTTTCCTCATAAGAGAGATCCTCCAGTCCCCTAACCGTCTTCGTAGCTCTCCGCTGGACTCTCTCCAGTAGTTCCTTGTCTTTCTTGAACTGGGGAGCCCAGAACTGGACACAGTACTCCACATGTGGCCTCACCAGGGCAGAGTAGAGGGGGAGGATAACCTCCCTTGACCTGCTCGCCACGCTCTTCCTAATGCACCCCAGGATACCATTGGCCTTCTTGGCCACAAGAGCACATTTCTGGCTCATGGTTAACTTGTTGTCCACCAGGATTCCCAGGTCCTTCTCTGCTTTCCAGGAGGTCCACGCCTAACCCGTACTGGTGCATGGGGTTATTCCTCCCTAGGTGCAGGACCCTGCCTTTGTTGAACTTCATTAAGTTCCTCTCCACCCAGCCCTCTAGCCCATCCAGGTCTTGCTGAATGGCAGCACAGTCTTCTGCTGTATCAGCTACTCCTCTCAGTTTTGTATCATCAGCAAACTTGCTGAGGGTACACTCTGTCCCTTCATCCAGGTCATGGATGAATAAGTTGAACAAGACTGAAGCCAGTACCGACCCCTGGGGAACACAGCTGGCTACAGGCCTCCAACTAGACTCTGTGCCACTCATCACAACCCTCTGAGCTCTGCCGTTCAGCCAGTTCTCAATCCATCTCACTGTCCACTCATCTAACCCACACTTCCTGAGCTTACCTATGAGGAAAACAGCTCTTTGATTTATAAAAAAAACATTTTAGTAACTGCTTCTACAGGTAAGTACAACATTTTATCCTTTCACCATTTATTTCTGCTGTCATACCCACTTATTTTACTGTCAGCCTTTACTGAGACACAATGGTCTCTGCTAAGCCTTTGTGATGGCTATGATTGAGCTGCTGGTTATGCACTGCTTCCAGCTCTCAGATATCTTACGCATCCTCCACCTGCAGCAATTGATACCAGAATCTCTGACAGTTATGCAGCCTTGCAAGGGCCACAAGCCTTTGGTGTTCCCCCTCTCAGCCCTGGGATTCTCAAAGTGTTCTCAAAGTTTCAGAAGCACGTGGACTAGTCAAACACTTTTTAGCCACTAGCATCTTTAAATGCCCACTGCCTGTGAAACAGCCTTTGTTGGAAAACATATTTCTTTAGGAAGGTGATTATACTCCCCGGAATGTCATTCGAGTTGATCTTAACAGCATGAAACTCATCCTTCTAAGAGTGCAATATTTTCCAAATTTCTACAGCAAATTCTGAAAAACAGTGTGTTTTTCTCCACTTAGGTGTAGGCTGTTGAACAAATCAGACCCTGAACTATTCAGAAATATAGTTTTCTTTTTGTTCTCATCCATCCCTGCACCCTCACCTGCCTTCAGGGAGAGATCACATTTTCCCTTGAAACTCCTGAGTGTCCTGCTGCATCTCTGGGGTCTTCTAGATGCTTTTGTGTTCTTGTTCATGGTACTTTCTCTGTTCCTTTTCTTTTTTCCTAGTCTTGTCCATACTACCACTTTCAGTATTTCATATAAAAGATGTAATGATATTTCTTTTCCAAGAATGAAATATTCTCTGGGGCCCAGAAGTCAGGGGTCTGCACTGGTGTTAATAACTGTAACAAGCCTTTTTGTTTATTATCTTATCCTGAGTTAAACTAAAAGCTACCAGAAGAAAAAGCATATAAAGGAAGGAGAGGGGCACATGTCTAATTCTGCCAGAAGGCTGACAGTAACTCTCAAATAACCAGCATCCTAGGGAGAAGGTTTCATGTCAACACCAGCGCACGGAAAGCTGCTCGCCCTTGCTCAGCCCTTCCAGTGTGCCTCCCTGTGTCATCTGCCCATGTCCTTGCCAGCTTCCCACTGTCACCCACCTTGTGGCATCATCTCGCATGTCTCCTAACCCAAACTGCCAGTCCACCAGCTCCCTTCTGGTCAGCCTCAGCATGTCTCCATTGCTGCCCTCTCTTTCCTTGTGAAGCTACTCCTCTGCTGAGCTCTTATCTAATACACATCCCCATCCCAACTCCACAGATCTCTTTCCACTCCAGTGCTTCTCACTCCCTGCTGCTGAGTCTCCCCTCCCAGTACTGCTGCTTCTACAGTGCTGTGTTTTACAGACCTATCACTTAGGCTGTTATGCCTTTATTTTATTGTATTTTATTTTTTTTATTTATTGTCTCTTTCACAATAAAGTGTTTCCTCCAGGAGAAAAGACAGAATATAGGTTCTTGGTAAGTCTGTACACAGGATTAGTCCATTATCAATGTAACATTCGTATTACATGTCTTGTATCAGAGATTGAATGTCAGCTGTCCCCTCGAACTGTTTCTTACTTCATTTGGAGTCTGTGGGGGAGCTGGAGATATATACAGCTTTTTGAGCTTTGCATTTTAATGATTTCTCATTCTTAATTCCGATGTTCTTGGAGACAACTATAAAGAGAAAGAAACACACAACAGCCAAGAACATGTTAATTGCATCCACCACTCCATTTCCAGCAAAAGAGCCGATGTATCAAATATGCTAATAAAAATCCCAGTTGGTGCGTTATCTTTTTCTGACAAATAGTATATTCCTTCAAGACTCACGATTATGGTATTAGGGATTTGCCATAATCCCCCATTTCCCAGGCTTCCCTTTTTGCCAAGGCTCTCCTGGTCTTCCCCAGCACGAGGGTCTAGTGGAGGAAGCCTCCTCTGGGAGCAATGAAGTCAGACTGCCTGTTTGCAGCCCACTCTGGCTGCCTAAGGGTCATTCTGAAGTGGTTGGGGAATAGGCTGAAAGAAATGGGGAACCTGCTCCTCTTCCCACAGTCGTGGTAAGTTTTCACTTTGAAAGAAAGTTGAGCTGGTTTGCTTGGTTACAGTAAGGCTAAATAATTGTGAGGGTTGCTCTGTGGTTTTTAGGGATATGAAATTTGTTATCCTGAAGAAACAAACAAACATATTTCAGGAGATCACAACTAGCTCATATTAATTCTGGTACAGTGTTGCCAGTGCTCAGGCACTGTTAAAAATGCAGCCTGCCATTAGAGGAGCATTTCTCTCAGGAGAAAGAGCATGGACCTCAGGGCATTTACTGCATTCACTTGCGATGTCCCCTTGGTGGCACTGGCACGGCTGCAGCCTTCAGTGCAACAAATGGCAGAAGCATTTGCAGCCCGATGCAATGCCTTTCTGAGGTTGGCAGCAATCACATGCAGAATGGGGAATTCATTGCCAGCATGCAAAGGGAATGGAGGACATCTGCAGGGATGCTGGCAGCTGGGGCAAGATGGCATGAGGTGTCCATTGGAACAGGAGTGCGAAGAGGGCAACAAACGGTGGGAGTCAAAGCAGCATCACAAAAGGTGAGGCTGTAATTTTTTGCAAGCAACCCACATCAACTTTCCAAATTGCAAAATACATCAAAAATGGGCAGAAGAAAGGAAGTGGACAATTGCTGCCCAGGGTCATCCACTGTTTTTAATGCTATTTTTAGGTCAATCTGATATTATTTTGATTTCTGACCTATGGTTTTTGAAGCTGTGAGAGCCGAAGCTCTGAGGCTGTTGCTAGGTTTGCACCAGGGTCCCAGGCAAGCACAGCTGCACACGCATTGGAGATGTAAAGCAGGATTTCAGAATCCAGCGGTCTGAGTTCAGAGGTACAATTGTTATATGAGCGACAGAAAAACACCATTGGCTACCACAGATTTTTATTTTATATCCTTTTGTCCTGGTTTCAGCTAGGAGAGAGTTAATTTTCTTCCTAGTAGCTAGCATAGTGCTGTGTTTTGGATTTAGTGTAAGAAGAATGCTGATAACACACTGATGTTTTGGTTGTTGCTAAGTAGAGCTTACACCAGTCAAGGACTTTCTTTTTCAGCTTCCCGTGCTCTGCCAGGTGCACAGGGAACTGGGAGGGGGAACAGCCAGGATAGTTGATCCAAACTGACCAAGGGGCTATTCCATACCATATGACGTCATGCTCAGTATATAAACTGCGGGGAGTTGGCCGGGGGGCAGCGATCGCCGCTCGGGGACTGGCTGGGTGTCGGTCGGCGGGTGGTGAGCGGTTGCATCACTTGTTTTCTTTTCCCTGGGTTTTGTTTGTCTCTCTCGTTCTCCTTTTCATTACAATTAGTATTGTTATTATTATTATTACTATTATTATTATTATTTTTATTTCAATTATTAAACTGTTCTTATCTCAACCCGTGGGTTTTCTTACTCTTGCCCTTCCGATTCTCTCCCCCATCCCACCGGGGAGGGGGAGGGTGAGCGAGCGGCTGCGTGGTGCTTGGTTGCCGACTGGGGCTAAACCACGACACCTTTGCATGTCTCAATGGAAATGTAATACTAACGAGGCTTCATAGACTGAGAATAGTTAGGACATTAATTAGACTTTGCTGCAAGAAAGTTAGAATTACCAGAGAAGCCTAAGTGTGTTTGGTCACCAGATCTGAAGAAACATGAACAGAAATTTTATCCTCTTCATCGCCTTTGAAAAACCCAGCCAATAGGAAGATGCTGAAGATAGCCCAGCATCTTGCCATTAGAGACAGATGGTTGGAAGAACCTGTATCCTGTTAACAATGTCATCATCTGCTGTATAAGACAGCCAGTCCAGCTGGAACAGTTGCCTCCAATTAAAGTGAGATAGAAAAGCATCATCTCACAATTGGCAAATGCTTTGTGTAACCAGGCTCAGACAGGAGGTTATTACTGTGATGAAAATATATGTGTTTATGTTTAGCCATTTGAAAATGACCTACACCTTCTTAATCTACAATAAGTAAATCAGTACAAAAACCCCTGGGATTTATGAAAAAAGAAATTGTGGGTTTACTGCATATAACACAAAATAACATGTATCCATTTTGTTTAATTGCCTACAACCCGATTTGACACATTAAATCTGTGAGCTTGATTTGAAAAGACAACAGATACTTGTGATAACATGGTAAAAATGGATCAAAGTTACCTCAGCAAATAATTAACTGTAGATTCTGTTATGAATACATTTACAAGGATAACTGGATTACAAAACCTCTGCAATAAAAGTTAAAGCACATATGCTGGAGTGTAATTGGGACACCTGCATGTTGCGTTAATGTCATTTTTTGCTTTCAGATAAGTAATTTGTACTAACTGTTGTGTTATTATGTTGCTAGATCACAAAGTCATGCTCTAGGCTTAAATGGACCTTGGGCAGAATGTCAACAAATGACATTATGACAGCATGATGACTGTCCTTAAAATGCAATACTTCACAGCTCTGGCAAACGAGCTGCCATTGTAAACAAACTCAAGAGTTACACTGATTTAGCATGATAGATTTTGTTCTGTTGGGAAAAAAATTGGATTTCCATAAACCTTAAAGAAGGAAGAGATGATGGATTTATTTAAATCTCTCAGGATTGTTAAAGACAAACAGAGCTTCCATTCATGAAATATACATTACAAAATCATCAAGGTAGTTCTTGGCCATACAACTAGGGGGAAAGGAGGCAGAGCTGTTGCATACATTTCTCTAGGAGGAAGTTGTGCCAAAAGCCTTTTGCAAAAGCCTTGAATTTTCTTTCAATAAATACTGTTTTGCAGCGCTAACTGTGATGTTGTGTATAAGTTTTAGTCAGTTGATTTACATGAACCCTAGATCCTAAGCTAGATCTTCTTAAAAACTGCTTGTCTTCTCCCTCCTCCCCGTTCGAGCTGAATACACTGGTGAGGATGTGAAATACTGGTGACTTGATAAATTCCATTTCTTCATTCTTGAACAGTCAGAGAGAGAGAATATCTTCTGAAACTGTTCTTAATACCTGTTGCACAGAGAGTAGGAGATAGTAGGTACTGAGGAGAAGTAAGGAGAATATAAGGAGTCACATAATAATTGAAATAAGAATAGTATGTATTGTTTCTAGTCAGCTCTTTCAGCTTTTGCCTCTAGTGATATCAACCTGCTCTCTACACTAACATTAACCCATGGATATTTCTGGTTTGGTTTTTTTTTTAGTTCAAAACAATTGAAAAGGGGCATGTATCCAATAAGATAACAAAGGGAATCTCAGTTTTTACAAACACTGGAACAAATCATTCTTCTCCTATTCACATATAAGACCCTGCCAAGTATGATGAACAAGGGTTGCCTTAAGGCATTATAGTCTGAGAAGGACAACTAAAAATCCTCACTGATTTTTAATCCAGGTCATGAATATGACCTCAGGAGGTGTTGTATACAACATGAAACCATTGTATATAGAGTGGGTGTCTTATTCCTCAGTAACTGGCCAAAATCAGGCAGCAGCCAACTCTTGGAGGAGTTGGCAGAAGTCAAAGCACCAAAAGAAGGTTGATCAGAGACTGTAGAGCGTGGGGCAGAGATGGCCCTGGCCTGACTTAGGGGCATCTTACCAATGTATATAAATACTTGATGGGAGGGAATGAGAAGAGGGAGCCAGGCTCTTTCCAGTGGTGCCCAGTGGCAGGACCGGAGGCAATGGGCACAAACTGTGACACATGAAATTCCATATGAAAATAAAAAAAAATGTTATTGTGAGAGTGATCGAGCACCGGCACAGGTTGTCTGGAGAGGCTGTGCAGTCTCCATCCTTGGAGACACTCAAAATCCACCTGGACACGATCCTGGGCAACCAGCTCTAGCTGACCCTGCTTGAGCAGAGGGATGGTCCAGAGGTACCTGCCAGCTTCAATTGCTCTGTGGCTCAGTGACTGTCACCCACACTCAGGGGACAGGCTGCATCCACATCCCAGCATTTGCCTGTGGCTCCTCTGGGCTGTGTGTGCCACCCCTGTGGCCCCAAGACACAATTAATGGTTTTCATGTGGGACGGGAGAGAGATTTATATTAAAGTGTCCATAATGCTATGAGGGCTGTCTTGCAGCCAATAAGAGAGAAGTTTTAAAAGCATGAAGCTGAGGGTATATGCTACATGCCTCAGGGCAGGAGTGCTTGAGCAGGAAAGTCCTGCTGGGTTGGTGCTGGAGGAGGTGTAAGGGGGAAGTCAAACCTGGTGCTATGCTGCCTTTGGAGACTGGTGTCTCTACTGAGCTCTCCCAGGACCATGTCTGAGCTTTGTCCAGCTCAAAGCACTGTGTGGTCCAAGTCAAAGCAAGGGAGCAAGCTAATGAGGATGTGGAGTGTCAGGGGTGTAGTCCTTGAGTTCAGTCCCTGGCATAGATGTACGTTGAGGGATTATTAAGTGTCTTTCCTCAAGGCTGAATAAGAATTTCAAGCTTCTGAGAGCTGGTGTCTGGTGAAGGAGACCTAGAGCTCCTCCTTAAGATCACAGTCTTCCTGCTTTCATTTCCCGGAGAATATGTGTGAGGCATGCATTTATTTGCTTCCCATTCCTCACCAGCCCATGGCTAGCAGTAAAGATTGCTTTGGGGTCTTCTATCCTCCATTTGGACCTCTGGACCTTCCTCTCCCCTCCCTACATCTCTCAACAGAAACAAATTCTAGGGTCTGCCACCTGTTGTGCATGGGAGGATTACTGCTGAAGCTGTGCAGTATCACTCATTGCAATGCTCGGGCAGCTTGGTACATAGAAACAACATTGACTGCTCAGCTTATATACAGGAGCAGCTGTTTAGATCTGAAGAGCAATCACTCATTTGGCCTGTGGAAGACTTTGCCTCCAAACTCTCTCACTCGTACCACACAGGTTCACTGCAAAAACAGCTGTGATGTGCTCCAGCTGGGCAACAGCAACCTATTGCCTGTCCCAGTAGGCAGCCAAGTCCCTTGTATTTTCATCCCTTCTACTGGATTAGAGTGTGATCAGACAAGCTGCAAAGATACTGTCTTTTGGATCAGAGCTCCATACACTGCAAGACTTCGTCACTCTTGACCCCAGAGTAAATGCTGGGCAAGCAGCTAAGAAAGAGGTGGCAACATTTTCTGTGCTCTCCAGAGGAAAGTGATCCCAGATGTGCTGACAGGGCTGGCCAAAGGGGAAGGCTGCATTCATCACTGAGCACATTCCCACAGAGGATTTATGGGAAATCCTCCTAGGGAACAGCACCAAGGCAGAGGCCATATGACTTCAGAAACTCATCGCAGATTTGCTTAGCAGAAGTTGCTCGGGTAGCTGTCTTATAGCACTGCTATTAATGGGATGAAATGCTTATCTAAAATCAGTTTCAGATCAGTTCATTCAAAGAGTTTAGGGTTTCATTTCTACCTTTGATCATCTTTACTTCTTTTTTAGTATAGAATACCTGCATTTTGAAAGCTGCTTTGGACTAGAAGAAAAATTAGAAACTATTAAAGCAAAACATGCTGAAACTTTTCTTCTGAAATGCTCTAAAATGGTTGTATTTATCAAAGACAGACCCTCTCCTGTTCCCGCTTTCACTCACAATAACCTGACATTTTGGTTGAGAGCATTTAATCATAAAACTCCTGACAGAGAAAAGAGCCTTTTCAAATGGAGCGAACACCTGACAGTGACAGAAGCTGATGAGTTAACAGGAGACCATATGGGGGTCACTGTTGCAATTTTGCAATTGATGCATGTTTGATTGTGTTAGGTTGGAAAAAACAAGCAGATGCTAACATGTTTTTGCACAAATTTTTGCCAGCCTCCTTTGGAAAAGAAGTTAAAGCCTTGTGGACTCTTGGAGGGGCACTGACAGTGCTGCAGAAAATAGGATGGAGATATGAATACAGAAATCTTTCCTTTTAACATCCTCACTGTGCATTTTCAAGGTTATAGGTGGAGAGAGCACATGTCCCAACAAGCTGGACTGCCAGTAAGCAGATTTGGTTTGTTGGTTACCTTTTAGCGGCATTAGAATTCAAATGCGCTGGGTGCTTCCCAGAGGAGAGACCCTGCAGGTCCCCAGAACGTTGTTGCAACTTCGGATATTTGTGTCCACTAGAAAATGGCTTAAGATCACCAATTTAAATACTGCCATACAGTGCATGTCACTGAACAGATGTCAGAAGATAATTATCCACCTGAACCAGATGGCCACCTAAAAGAGAAGCTCCTATTTATTAGTTTCTTGAAAATTCTTTTCCTTAATGTTTAATGAGCACAGTAGAAGAAGAAGTGGTAGAATGAAAAGCTCTAGGAGAATCAAGGCTTTCTGGTTATCGGAAGTTCTCCGGCTTGATTCCGTAATGAGGCTATTCTCTCCCAGAGGTACACATTAGGGTCACTTCTGTAAGACTAGGCTGATGAATAAGCAGATGTTTTTGTTTTGCACTTGGCTTTGAATTAACCTCTTGTACAGTGCAGAGAGCTGTCAGAGTTTCCAGAGTTAAGAGCTACTTCCAGCATGGTTTAGGCAAAGACAATCTTGCGTCGCTAGAGCAAAAGCGTGACTCTACACCACTTATCACACCCTGCGATGTCAGTGCCCCCTTTGCCTTGCATGGTACAAACCCCAAATGCCTCAGGATGCCTGCACTTGTGACAACATCCTTTCCTGGTCCAATTTGAAACCAAGTTTTCATTTCGTAGTTTAAGTAATCAGTATAAAATCTGGCTGCGTTTCTTCCTGTTCTCTCTTCAAAACAAACACAACATCTGCTGGAAGTTTTTCTGCTTTTGGAGTAATCCACTTCTGGTGTGGAGGGCCCAAATTTCTTTCCAAGCAAGAGTGTATTATTCAGCACATATACCCAGGAAGCACAATATTTTGTACCTGAAGAAAAAAGGGGACATTTAGCTAAGAGTAAAACCTCACGGCAACAGTTGTGACCGCAAGAATAGAGAGAAAAATATGGCATTTTCATTATACTGGTTTTGTTTGTTTAAAAATGTGAAGCAGACTATCTGGACTTACACAGTAAGTACAGGAAATTAAAATTTCATGGTGAAAATGAAGGCAATATTCAATGTACACGTGTCGGTCCAAATTACATGGAAGCCACAAATCCAATAATAACTAATATTTTACGGAGACTGAATAGTAAAGTCATCAGTTAGTTGCATGCCCTGCCCAAATGCCAGAAAAAACAGAGCTTTTGATGTTACTGAGCAGCTCACAGAAGCTAATCCTCTTCACACTGTGAGGAACTGCTAAGACATGATTGCAAGGATATCTAAAAGCATGTCAAATAATGCTAAGGCATCTCAGCTGAATCTGCTTCCTTATAATGTTAAGCAGAGGCAGCTCTGTTGTCATCATTAGCAAAGGAGATCCCATGTCTGAACATGCTGTTGAAAACCTGAGATTCTCACAAGTTTGGAAGGCCTATTTGCAAAGGCTGTGATCACATAACATGAAGAGAGTTGTCAGTCACTCACCACATCATCCATTACACAAAATATCTACTCTTAGCTTTTTTTATTATTATTTTTGATTTTTTTTACACGTACTGTAGCAAAGTTCTCATTTTTCCAGTCCAGAAGAACACTCAGAACTTGTGTATTAAGCATCACCTCAAAGAACAGGGAAAAGAAATGGGAGCACTACTAATTGCTCAGGCTTCAAATGACCAGATTTTCCCTTTCTTTCATTCATGTGAATAATGAAAAGCTTTTATGATGGAAAAATGTAATTTTACTGCAGTATCAAAGTTGTAAAACTCTGACACATTTTTGTTTGGTCCAAGAACATGAGTTTTCAGAAGCTGCATAGTCCAGAGATGACAGGTACCTCCTGAGGACTTCTCCAGTTTTCTGACAGGATCGGATATATGTTCCCCTGAAAAAGGGAACCTAAAATCAAGGTGCATTTCAGCTATGCACTGCCACTTGTAATGCTGTTTTCTCCTAACCCGTGACCACTGTACCTCTCTGGTGGGAGTAGAGAGGCAATGGTGGGAGCAGTAATGAAGTGCTGACAACCAAGGTATCTCATTAACTTACCTCTCCCTAGAAATGAGGGGTGTCTTACAGTCTGCTACATGGTATGCCCCAAAAGACATGGGATAGATAATCAAACATGAGCATTTGATTGCTCAGGGGCTCGAGGCTGTCATGGGTGCTGCTGCCTGCCAGATCTCCCGGTCTCCTGACAGCTCTGCACATGCACTTGTTCTGCATCCTTACCCTCCTAGTGGCCCCTGGACCTTTATCAAACCAAAATCCTTTACCTGCATACTAACGTATATGACAAACAGTCTGCACCAATCCAGAATCACCTCCTGAGCACCTGCAGCTCCCTCTGATGATGGGTGGGAGAATGCTAGGGCCAAATTCTGGCAAGCCTCTCAAACCACAGCAGGTCTCAGCAAGAACTATTGTTCCAGGAGAGATTAATGGGCTTGGATGATGAAAAGATAAGTATATACTTTCCTCAGCTGGAATTAAATCTGGAAGAGATAAGGTTCTACAAAGAGAAGAGAAATCACAGGTGGCACTGATGATAGGAACAAAAGAAGAAGAAAACATAATAAAATCTGAGACCATTTATCAGTTGATAGTGAGGGGATTGCAGCTTTCAGCAGAGAGACAAATTCTTTTCTCCTCTATGCAGAAAGAGACTACCATAGAAAAATCCTCCAGTGAGGGATTCCTTGGAGACAGTCAGCCCAGACTGAAAAATTCATTTCTGGAGTGCTCAATTCCCACCATTGCAATGCCTAATGATACGGACATTTGACAACACAATCTTTTCTGATCTCAAGACTCTGTGTGTGAACTGGGAAAAGAAACTATCTATTCCTCTTTCTTTACTGCTGGAGTTTGTGACAGAATAAAGTGCAGTATGTGTTTACTGAATACTTTTTGCTCCCCATACTTAAAACTTTATGCCCCAGCACCATTATGTGTAGAAAAAGAATAAACTCTTTATGATCAACTCACCGAGTAGGAAAACTGTGAGAAGTGCCTAGCTGCTTTCCCAGTGCATACCTGGACATTGTGTGGATACTGGTATTTAAATGAATTAACATGTCAGGCTGGGCTCCTCATCTGTGGCATCCCATGTGGATATCCCCAGCCATGCCCTGTATCAACTGCAGAGTGTCTGTCCCTGACCCTCCAGTTTATTTACTTCATTCAACTCATTTTATCTATCTGAATACAGGGGATTTGGAGGTAGCTACCAACCCAGCAGCCTTATACCAGTTGTCAGTGACAGAGGGACAGGACTTTGCAGCATCTTGCCAATTTCTAGCCAAGCAGTTGAAATTCACCCAATTATTGTGGACCTAATCTGGCTCTCACCACCAAAGACAGAAAAACTCCCATTGGCTTGAGTGGAAATGCAACAAGATCAATAACTGAGCCCAGTCTGGAGCAGGATTTTCTTTCGGAGGAAGCGGAGAGCTGCCCAGTGGCAGAAGCCTTCCTCTAAAATCACCAGGAGTGCTCCAGAGGGACAGGAGCTTTCTGGTGCGTGACTGTTCCCTCACGCAATGTGGCAAGAAGAGTTATGATGAAATGATTTAGTTCACAAGGCTTCGGTACAGGCCCTGCAACAACAACAAAATGGCATGCATTCAAGATATGTAAATTAAATTACTTGGTTTTGCACACAGAATTTCAGTCATTAGAGGGAGAGATAATGACTTGCAATATGTTTTTGAGAAGAAACACACAATGATAATCTTATTTACTTTACACTTTAATTTCCTAACGTGCACATGTGCATGGAGGACTTGTTTGTGCAAATGTCAGTTATCAAAGAAATGTCAGACTACGGTTAATTTAATACTGCTGCCCCTTAGGCTTGAGCAGATGGCTGATGTTCAGGAACTAGCAGGGTTGCCTGCATTAAGAAGAGAAATCCGTGATGTGCACAAGGTAGATTCTTGGTGTAGTGTTGATTCCATAGACACAGACATGCAGACACACACACACACATATATGGAAAGCAGAAAGAATACAAAAAGTGGGTTGTTCAAGAATTTTTTTATTCACATGGTTCTTTTCTTTCCAGAAGAAAATATTCTATTTGCAATCACTGTGTGCTGAAATGCATTGTCTGACTGACCTGAAACATTTTATTTTAAGTCATGTAACACTATATATTGCATTTCTCCATTGTGGTGCACTGTCTCATGGGAGCTGCACTTACAGAGCTCTGCTTCTTATAAAAGCTGGAAGTCCCATGTCAGATATAGCCATTCTCTGATGGAGCAGCCCAATACCTCCTAAGAGACATGCGCTGGAGCTGCAGAGGGGTTATCCCACCTCCAGAGCTCCAGTGCCCTGGAGAGGACTGCACCTGGGGATATACCACCCTCGACAGGGAAACACCATCTCTTGCAGGATGACCTGAAGCACCGTTTCCAGCCAGTTCAGTATCAGACACTTCAGCGTGGCAATGTTATGTCTTAATCAGAAAGTCCAAAATGAAATGGTTTTACCATGGCTCTTTAATACATCTTTCAGGTAAGTGTCTCTCCTGAAATATGTCCCTGTGTAGTACTTTTGTCCCAGCGGGTGATTAAAGTAAATGCACCAATATAGGAATTCCCGCTGGAACAAAATACCTTGTTTTTCTCAGCTAGAAGGAAAAGTGTACATAAAATTTTTGTTCTCCTTGCCCTCTAAACAGCAACTATTTTTTTCATTTCTGTCGTGGTTTAACCCCAGTTGGCAACTAAGCACCACGCAGCCACTCGCTCACCCTCCTGCCCTCAGTAGGATGGGGGAGAGAATCAGAAAAAAAAGTAAAACCCACGGGTTGAGATAAAGACAGTTTAATAGGACAGCAGAGGAAGAGAAAATAATAATAATAATAATAATAACAATAATAAAAGAATATTCAAAACAAGTGATGCACAATGCAATTGCTCACCACCCGCCGACCGATGCCCAGCCAGTCCCCGAGCAGCGATCGCTGCCCCCCGGCTAACTCCCCTCAGTTTATATACTGAGCATGACGTCATATGGTATGGAATAGCCCTTTGGTCAGTCTGGGTCAGCTGTCCTGGCTGTGCCCTGTTCCAGCTTCTTGTGCACCTGGCAGAGCATGGGAAGCTGAAAAAGTCCTTGACTAGTGTGAACACTACTTAACAACAACTAAAACATCAGTGTGTTACCAGCATTATTCTCATACTAAATCCAAACCACAGCACTATACCAGCTACTAGGAAGAAAATTAACTCTGTCCCAGCTGACACCAGGACAATTTCAAAATGGGCCACTCCGGGGAGAGCTGCAGCCAGAAGGCACTGCAGAAAGCAATGCGACTGCTCCCTAGCTTGAGCCTCGGGCCAAGTCCTTGAGACCAGGCTGTCTTTGTCAAAGGCAAGAGCTGCTGTTTTCTTTTAAGCCATGTCTGGGGTAAGAGCCCTCCTCCCTGTCTCGGCCACCACGCAGGGGTTAAAGCCATCACTCCGCAAGCCCAGGGTCAGCTCATCCCTTTGCTTCAGGGCACTGCAAAAGGGTAGGCTGCTGCTATTTTGAAGCCAGGTGACATTTTGAAGCTAGGTGGCATTTGGGTCCTTTTGTAGGTCCAAGATTAGAGTTTCCTCGCACGTACAGAAACTGCAAATCGCCTTGTCCTCCCCGGGATTTGTTCTCACGTCGGCGACACTGTTATTTAGGATGAAGTAAGAACACATCATTTTTTCCATCTTGTGAAGGCCAGTCACAATATTGTGCTGAGAGCAGCAGAAAATGCCCTTCAGAATAACAACATAAAATCTTATTAACGGCTTGTAAAATGTTCTGGTGCAGCCTGCCCTGGTTTCCTTTTTTGTGACTACCATAAACATCTGTCCCGCTCTGAAGCAGAGCAATGACAGAAACTGAATCATTGCCTCAAACAGTTATAAAATCTCAGTCTTTTTTGGGTTGACAGTCAGGCTTTAAAATTTCTTTTAGTAATACAATTTGTGGCTTTTCCTTACAAGTTATTGGTCATGTATGAAAGCACCACGTGTACCCCCTGATCAGCAGTGTCCACAATTACAGACAGAATGGAGGTGCAGGGGATGAACCAACACACAAAAAACATGCCCCAGCCGGCCATCCCGACCCAGCAGCCTGCCCTTCCAGCTGACCTCCTTAAACCGACAGTATCTTCCTTACAATGAACAGTGAGGCAAAAAATACGGTCTTAGAGGCACACAGCTTTGTCAGCAGCTCCCATCAAGTGCTATAGTTAGACAAATGTCCTCAGCAGAAATGCGTCCTTCCTCAGCGTATGTGATATACATACAAGGTCGGGTTGTTTCTTCCATTGCAAAAGACAGACATAACGCTAATGACTTTGCTGGAGCATCTCCAGAGGTATCCCACAAGCGGGGACGCTGGTCCATCACTGTGTGTTTGTACATCCCCCCTGTCCCAGGGTGGTCCCAGCAGTGCTCTGGTACTCTACGGCTGATCGGACTGACAGGACAAGACCGGCCCAAATCTGTAGGATTAGAAACGCATGTCTTCCAAGGAACACATGAGAAGAACAGACTGTTTGTTCGCTTCAATCTCTTCCTTAAAGCTGTGCTCCAGAATGTGAAGGCTGGAAAATTGCCTAAGGTAAAAGAAATCTGCGTCAGCTGACAGCTGATGAACTCCTTGTTCGGAGACATGGGGCCAAAATCTGCAGGGACTTATGCTGCAGAGCAAGTCATATGGAGCCAAATCCATGGACGGCAGAGTGGGGCTGGGCAGAGATCAGCTAGAGAAATAGTGGCGGAGGCTGTTTTGCTTCACTTTTGTCTGTAAGTGCCATGATGGGGAACAGAGGATTAGCAAGTAGCCACATGCCTTTCCTCTGGGCCCCTCAGGACTGAAGTCCTCCACGGGGTGCCGGCAAGTGTGGGTCCTGGCTCATGGTACACCTCCCTCTGCCCACCTTTTACGAGCAGGTTCACCAAGACAGTCCTGCAGTGCTGCATTGCATCTCCGCTCTTCTCTGGCAGGGGCAAAAGCTCACCCTGAGGTTCACTTAGGGCCAGTTTGGGTGCTACAGGCTGAGGTCCAAAAGCCTGTGCAACTAGGTCTGCTTATTTCCCTGCAGTCACTTCAACTACTGCTGCCGTGTTTTGCACAGGCACTGCCTGGGCATTGGTATGGTAGAGGGTCCTCAGCCCCTGGTTACAAAGGGCCACAGTCTCAGATGACACCTACCACTGAGCATCGATGGACCAAATACCATGTGCTGTACCATACAGACTTAACAGACTAAGGTGTACTTCACCTTAGGTGTACTGCTCTGGCGATCACTTTATACAGCCCTACATATCACCCACACCAGCATATTTGGTCTCTTCGCCTCATGTTTTCCTTCCTCCGTTTCAGTTTCAGTTGCTTCTTCTCATTCTACCATTCAAGGATGAGTTTCAAGAAATAATATTTAAGCATAATCTTTGTCTCCTTCTCACCTGTACACGCCACTAGGGCTGGTCCTAGTCTTACTGCTCAGGCTTGCATCCTTTGGGGTCCTTTTGTCAAATTTTAACAAATCTTTGAATTAAAATTCTAAAAATAAAGTTTAAATCAAACAAAGAAAGTACTGAATCCTGATCCTGTCTATCCCAGTGTGTAGCACATTGCTATGCAAGCACACAGACATAGCTCGTGTAGCATGAAGCCAGTGAAACACCATTTTAACAAACCTCTGGAAGGGAGTTATTCCTATATGCTAATAAGTAATGAAGATTAATGGAAGAACCACAGCATAACACAAAAACTTGTAGGACCTGGACTTTGTCCCAATTCTTCTGTAATTCAGGCACCTGTCCAACTTTCTGCAGAAGTAGCCCTGTTTTACTTGATGAAACTATCCTTGGGTTTTGGATTAAATACACACACATTAAAACTAGAAACTGAATCCCTGGAATCAAAATAGCTGTTTATACCACACTATCAATGAAGACAGGCTGGATTTGAAGCTTTTTTGTATGTTTGTTTTAATTTGTTTGTTTTGTCTGACCTTAAAACAAAATTATTCACAATTCATTTGGAAGAAATAAAAAATCAGCACCAATTCAATATATTTAGCACTCTGTCAGATTGGAGAACTACTTCCTTTAACTACCGTAGGAGGAAAAAACACATGCTTCAGCCCACACTTCTCACGCAGTTAATAACAGGCTTTTTGCATAGGCGAAGTGATCTTAAGTCAATGGAAAAACAATGTTATATGGTTAATATAATTCATGAAATAGAGATCTGCCTCTTCCATGGACCCCAAAACAACAGAAAATGATGGCTCCTTGTGACAGGTCACCACTGAGCCCTCTGACAGGAGGAGAAGAAGGAGGCATGAAGAAATGTCCCATTTTCCTCCAGAAGAGTCCACGACTGGACTGTTGGTGTCTGAAAGAATGATGCTCTCCCGGCGTAAAGAGGGGTCTCCTAACTCCCTTTCAGTAGCTGGAGACAAAAGCCTAATGGAGAGAAGGCAACTTACAACCTTTTCTCGAAGTGGATTTAAATCCACTGCCTTTTGAGAGGTCTCAAAAGTTTCATGTTCTCATATTTAAATCTTTGGGCAGGAGTGGAAAGAAAACAGGTCTTCATGGTCTTGGTCAGGACATCAGAGAAAGCAGAGACGAGTTCTTTTCCTTTTTAGAGGAATTTCCTGTTCATTTTTCAAGAGCAAATAATTGACTTAGATAAAGATTTCTGTTAAAAACCTCTCAAAGCTTAATAAAAACTTAACCAAAGAATAGAATATTTGCGATAAGTAACTGTTGAAAAATAAAATATTTCATTAAATGTTCTGAATGCTTCCACTTTGTGGGATTTCAAAATGGAACATTTATTCTTACATTTCCCAAGATTTTCTTAAAATTCGTAATGCTTGCTAGCTTGTTGCAAACACTTTTTTTTAATCTTTTGTTTACTGAAAGACCTCTTCTCTGGGAAATGCAGGCCAATACTAGGATTTCATTAAACGTTTCAGTTAAAATATTGTCAAGGAAAAAGACAGGAAAAAAATAAACTTGAAAAAAGGTCACAAGGTAGTAATTTCTGTAAATAAAAAACCTTTCAAAATGACTGCTTTTAACAGTAGCAATATCAGGAGACTTTTGACCTTGTCTATTCACAATCAAATTTAAAACACATCTGAAACAGAATTAGCCAAATTACATTATGTTGAAAAACAGCAATCAGAAGGCTACGTGAAATTAACTAAAACTGATTTTCATTATAAGACTCAATTGAAATAATTGTATTATTTACTGTTTAAATAGTTCAAGAAGTCAGGAAAGATTTTCACAGTAATTGTACTATTTTCTCCATTTTTTCCCTTTTGCACAAAGAAAAACAACAGATTTTTAGAACACTGGCAGCAATAGCAGGTTTGTCATCAAATCAGTCAAGATATGAAGAGATCATCTTCTGTTTTGTAAATGCAATGAAACTCTCTTAAACTCCCCACTGTGCAGACCTGGTGTGGAAGTGGGTCAAGAATATTTGAGCAGAAGTGTGCTAAGCATCATTATACCTATACCTACATCCTTACCACAAAATTGAACTATTTTGGGGAGAAACAGCAATGCTTGCGTGTAACATTGGCTGGTGGTCCCCATCATGATTCCTGCAGTGACAAATGGTTGCCTATCTGACCATGTGAGTCATTTAGTAGGAGACCACAGAGATCTTTTTCAGGTCTGGTTTTATTCAATTTCTATATCAAAATGAATAAACCCCACATCAGCACAATCTGCAGCTACAGCACCTTTCCCCTGGGGCTTTGGCATGGTAAGAGCAGGGAGGGATGCTGCTTACTCCATGAAGGTACAGGTCACCTGAGATAAGGGCTTATCTTCCTGAGCATGCTGATATCCAACAGAGGGACAGGTGCTTTCACAGCTTCCAGCAGCAGCACTACCTGCCTGAAATTTGCTGCTTGGATTGATCCCATAAGCAAAGCAGAGCTATTTTCTGGGAACAAGCCAGTGCTTCCTAGACTAAGAGCAGAAAAAAGGAAGTTGTCTATGTGTCTTTTGCATGGGAGAGCAGACCTGCCACCACCACCTCCTTCATTTAATTTGGTGCCAGGTTGGGAAATCTGCCAGCCTGCAGGCCCTGAGTGGCTGGTAGGATGTGTCATGCAACACTGTCCAACTTGTATTTTCTTTACTTTGGAGTCTGGTCTGCTTCATCTTAATTGAAGTCAAGTCTCCTTGTTATCCTTCACAAGCAGTTTTAGCTGTCCGTACTTGCCTTTTAAAGACAGAGATCTGACATTCTTTTAAGAATATATATTTATTTACTTATCTGAAAGATGGCTTTTAAAATTACAGAGTCTTTTCCTCTAATAGAAGATGGGTTATTTGGTCAGTGGGAGCAGGTGTTTGTAATTCAGGCAGAACATAAATGGAGAAATGTTTGTGAATATGACCCTTAGATTACATCGCTTGGCACGACTGTGTTTCAACTTCTTTTTCCTCTGAGTAACCAGGTTAATGTCCTGATTTTGCTCCAATAAGGGTTTTGCTGATGATTTTACTAGGCACAGTATCAAGGTCCAGGTATGCTGTTACATTTCAATCATTCACTGAGTCGTAGGTCAAAGTCTTTTAAGTTTGGGTTTGCTTTTTCTAGGTCAAAAAAACATTACTCAAAGAACTTCTTGTAGCTTGAGGGACATCTGGGTTAAAGCTTGTGACAGGTGAACCAGAAGCATGACTAAGTAGCCACAGAGAGAGAAGTTAAGGCTTTGAATAATAGTTTGAAAACTATCCTTATGAAAAAACTTCTGTATATTGGTATACTTGCTGCAGTCTTCCAGAGGCTGATGAAGGAATTGCAAGCCACAGCATTTGTTTTGGCTTAAAGCTCTCTGCTGTGCAGATTTTACATCATGTGGTGAAGGGTCTTATATCCAAAATGGCACCTTCCACCCCTACTGTCCCATACAAAGGTTCAGAGAAGGAGTAATGGCAATATTGGTCCATAAGCAACTCCAACCAGCAAGTCGATCCCAGCAGTGTTGCGGCAGGTGAGCACACAGTGGGGGGAGATGGAGCTAGATGGGGTTGTTCTAAATGCTGCTCCCCTTTGTTGTTAATGGGAGGGGCTGGATGCTACATACCCTTTTAAAGATTGGGACGTCAGTACATCCTGCTGACACCATCATCTAGAAGATGGCAGTGGGATTTCACATTTGACACCCAGCAGGGCTGTGCCCCAAGCTGTATGCATCACTGCTGCTCGTACTGCTGCTTGAAGCTGCAAGAGAACATGGGAAGGTAAAACCTGACCTTCAGGTGAAACAAGTGGAGCCTTTCAGCAAAAGATGCGGTATGATATCCACAAAAAAGAGCCTATGGTCTCTTGCTAAAAGGGTGACTGTTTTAAAGAATAGCTACATTTATTCCCTAATGGTTTCTGTGTTTCACTCCCTCCGACAGTGAGGATCTTGAGGTTGTATTTAGTTTGAAAGATTTATCTCATGATTAAATGAATCTCATCTGCTATCACTCCTAATGCAAACAACTTTTTTATTTTTCCTGATACAGCAAATTGTAAGTCAGGCAGAATGTCCTATTCTTTCATCTTACAACCTATGTTAACAAAAGATTACTTTCTGGAAGCTTTTTTTGTTTGAAAAAGAAAAGAACAGCTTAAACCCCACATAAATATTACGACTCATGGAAAACAAATAAAGGTATCTCTTTACAGACTGTCATTTCAGGCCTCAGGTTATAAAAGTTATTGTTAATTTTTATTAAACCTGCATGCATGACCACAGTCATGGTTGGGTTATAATAGTAAAAATGTAAACAGGAAAGTTTATCTTGCAAATACTGTAGCATAGGGCTCATGCCCAACCTGTGCCTTCCTGCTAAGGAACTGCTTGATGTCTTTGCTAATAAAAGCACTTGGCTCCCAGGAAGGGTCCTTTCTTCGTAACTAGCAACAAAATTTAATGCATTATAGATACCTTTTTATATCTTTATTGTCATAGGAAAAGAGAAATCACAGGCACTGAATTAGTCCAGTCAGAATAGACTGATTCAGAAAATTGTTTCCTTTTTTCTGCTGACTTTTCCTCTTTTCACACTTTACGTTGTCTCTGTTGTAGTACTGTAGAATCACAGATCACCCATGGACCTACCACCAAGATATTTAAAATCTAAGATACAGAGCCCTTTATCTAATTGTCTCTGCCACATAACATCAGATGATGCCCAGACTACCCTCTTTAGCCGTAAATACATTGGAAAGAAATACTGACAAGTGGAAACACAGTGGAAAGAAATACTGACAATAGTGGTATAAATACAGAAAAAAAATCTCAAAACACTTTGCCTATAAATGTTTATTTTTAGCATGTATATATGGCAGTCTTTCAATTCCATTCATTTAAGAGATCCCAGCTGACCCTCTGACCACAGCAAAAGCTCAGCTGCCAGCAAGCCTCTGCACACCTACGTGGTGAGGCTAAAATTCAGTGGCTGCACCTTGAACTGCATTCAACCCCCAGAGACAGGTGAGGTAAATCCAGCCCCTACGAATCAGGTTTTTTTTCCTTTTGTGACCTCATTAGGTAATAATGTCAAGTTGAAATTTATTTCTTCCATCTTTTCTTTAGCTTATGGCACGTTTTCTGTCCTAACAGGATTTCTTAAAACACACAGAGAGGGTTTGTTCATGTTTCTCTGTATCTGGAGTACTGCAGAAAGTGGGGTTATACCTTAAACCTTGGAGGAAGGAGGTGTCTTCCTTATATGATTGAAACAAATAGATTGTATTTATTCTAAGTCCCTGTTCTGACTCTTGCTGGCAAAGGGCAGGAGGTAGTACCACGGACTCCAACCTATATATTCCTATGTATGAATACTTGGACATGATGTCAATGTAGTCTGTAGTAGGTTATTAAATACTAGGTCTTCTAACTTCTGCCTCTAAATGTTAGGTATATTGTTTGCATCAGTCCTCAATTACCCCCTGGAGTTTATCCCCATTAAAAACTGGTGTCTAAGACAAATGGACAGATTCTTGCCACCAGAAATCTATCTCTCTCTCACCTTTGACTATAGTGGGAGTCTAGATACTAGACTGGACTAGACATCTCACTTCTAGGTAAGTGAGGTGGACCCCACAGTAGGTATCTTCAGTTGTGACCACTGAGAAGAGCCAGCATGGGACTCAAGCTGTGCAGAAGTTCAGCTGTGCAGAAGTCCAGCTGCACTGTCATTGTGAATGATACCCTTAGAAGATGCGTTTGACTTGAGAGGGACAGTGATTTCATATATCATTAAAATAAAATTCTGCCCAGTTCTGCTATCAATAGTACATGGCAAAGCAAAGCATAAAACCCCCTTCACATGGATTTGAATGCCTTGCCCATTCTTTACACTCAATATAATGTCAGCAAGAATTTGTCCATTAGTGCACAGTGAGACAATTGCACTTTTACATTTATAGAATTGCAGGACAGCTGAAGTGAACTGGTTGGATTTTATTGTATATATATATATAAGATAAAGTCTTCTAGAGAAATCCTGAACTTTACACTTGAGAATAACTATGTTTTGAGCATTGAAGTTCTGCATTTGAGGTTGCCTGTAAGATTAATTTGCAGTTCTAATTAAGTCTGCTGAAATCCAGAGNATGAAGGGAAGACATATCAAAAGAAAAAAATAATTGTTTGAGAAAAGCAAGCCCACCAGTGTGTGATACTCTAATTAAAAAGCATTCCTTAACTTGCACACTTTCTTAAATTAAGAAGTGTAGGATTTTTTCAGTATAATACAGTTAAGAAAAGGGGATAAAAACACTTTAATCATTACAGTACAATAATTGTCCTTAACTCTTTTGTCCTTAACACTAGGTGTAAATACAAATTGTAGTGTCTTTCAAGTTGTGTTTGTTTTGGCTGGGGTGGAGTTAATTTTCTTCATAGCAGCTGGTATGGGGCTGTGTTTTGGATTTGTGCTGGAAACAGTGTTGGTAATACAGGGATGTTTTAGTTGCTGCTGAGCAGTGCTTACACAAGAAGTGTGTAAGGAGGGGACACAGCTGGGACAGCTGACCCCAGCTGACCAAAGGGATATTCCACACCGTATGACATCATGCTCAGCATGTAAAGCTGGGGGAAGAAGAAGGAAGGGGGGGACGTCTGGAGTGATGGCGTTTGTCTTCTCTCATAACTATTAATACCAATAAGCAAGGGTTTTTTTTCCACTGTGCAATTCCTTTCCCAAGGACTACAGACACCTCCTTTTAAAAACACTGGCTGATCTATATCAGCTCTTGAAGGTGGAGTTCTCTTAAGAAAAGTATTTGCTTCCAAAGAGTTTCTGATATAAAGCAAAGGCTGACTGTGATGGTGGAAGAATACTAGCCACCTTTTACATATGGTGGTTTCCATCACAGGGCTCAAGAACTGCCTTCACAGAGGCAGTTGCTGTTATCCATATTTTATGAATAAGGAGGCACATATCAGGGGTAAGGCAATTTACCAAGTCATACAGTGAAACCACAGCCAAGCCAAGCTAGTCCTGAAGTCCACATCTTCCAAGTTCTCAATCCACACTGAATCTTAGATATGCTCAGAAGACAGACTAGTTGCAAAACACAAACCTAGTTGACTTGAAAAGGCTTCATAACAAATGACAATTTCATCAACATTTTGATTTGAAGGGAGAAAAAAGGGAAAATGTTCAAAAACATTGAATCAAGGCATTCCATTATTTGCAGAATTTTGAGTTTTTCTTTCCTTCCTTTTGTTCTGAGTTTCTTTTATATTTTCTTTTTAAAGTATGGTTAAGTACATGCTACATATACTGTTATAATTAAAAGAACAAAACTGAAATGAAGTGTTTTGATTGACCTGAAAAAATCTCCTCTTTCGTATTCTTCTCAGTTCTGAAATGTGAAGTTTCAGTCCAAAGCAGTATGAAAACAAAAATCAAAATAAAAATCTCAAGTCCTCCAAAAAGCAGGTCTCTGGTTTCCACAGTACTCCCTTCATTTACTTGCATTTTCTACCACCCTCTCCACAGCTGCTCTTACTAGATATCAGCACGAGAAAACTAACTTTCAACAGAACTACCTCTACTTCTGATGTGACTCTTTGCCTGAAGTAAATGTCCCAAATGAGATCTATTTTGAAAAACATTAAAACTGCTGATTGGCAGCATCAGAAAAGAGGAAACAAAAAAGATGGACTGATTATAGTGGTGGATTTTTTTCATAAGGGTTTCTGTAAAGGAAATTAATTACTATTTTGGCTATGAGTTAGAGATCAGCAGCCTCAAACTTTGAACAGATGTGCAAGAACTGATAATAAACAGAATCAGAGAATCAAAAAGGAAAAAAAAAAGGTTGGAAGGGATCTCTGGAGATTGTTTAGTCCAATCCCCCTGCTCAAGCAGGGTCAACTATCACAGGTTGTCCAGGACCATGTCCAGTCGGATTTGGAACATCTCCAAGGATGGATACTTCACAGTATCTCTGAAGCAAGCATCAGGAGGTCCCTCCTTAGTTATCAAACCTCACAGACATCAAGCTCTACACATCAAAAGGAAGCTGAAATTTAAATACTCTAACAATTCATGTAAATGGATAATAAGGAAACAGTCCTAAATATCTAGAAGTATTTCATCAGTCACCTTTAAGATAATTTCTTTAGATTTTGGCAGGTGTAGACTATCTATTTTTAGCTTTTTATAAAAACTATTTCAGAGTGCTCATAATTCTTTACTGTGCTGTCCTGTTTAGTTTTCCAGAACTGTGTCTGGGTTAAAAAAAAAGAAGTAGCAGTAGTATTATTATTTTTGGAAACATGTATAACCCAGAAGGTAGGATCAGTGTTGTGGTACCAAACCTCAGAAACACACTTACAATCAATTTTCCAGCAGATGATTAAAAACATGTTAATCAACAACATGTTGGACTTGACTGAATGCCACTTGGCTGCACATAAAATATTACTGAATGAGTTGAGCAAATTTAAGTTTATAAATATTTGTATAATCTTATGAGAACATGGAAACCCTTCACCTGCCATGGGTTTAGGTTAGCCTCCCTTGTTCGAAACAAGCATCAACACTAAGGATCAGTCATTCTCCTTTTTCCCGCTTTCTTTTTTATTCTTTTTGATGAGAAGTTCTCTTGTTTCTCCTGTTCAACAACTTTACGTCCTGAGCTGCACTGAAGAAATTTGCATTCGTTTAACTGCGACAGAGTGACTAGTAAGCTTCACTAATGTCTGTTTGTTTTACATCAGCCCAATTCATACTTCATGGAAATGCTTTAGCTCAGCTAAAGAAATATCCAAGAAAATTAGGCTAGATTGAGTTAAATCAATGGAAATAGCTGCATTCAATCTAGTTTATATTGCTGAGTCAGAATTTGTGCCACTAGCAGGGGAAGAGAACTTACTTTTTTTCCTAAATAAACAATCTGAGTTATTGATTCATTAAGGAGATAAAACGAAACCTGTACAAGTAGGTTTCGTATTAGCCAATACCCTGAGTTAAAGCACTGCAAAATATACAGTCCATATCCATATTTTTCGATATAAAAAAATGGTTTTTTTTCCTAGTGATATCTCTAACTGAAGTTTATCATCTTGGTCTAAAAACCTTGTGAAGACCAAACACAAGTACTTTTTACTTTCATGTATTTTGACAACTATGCCATACGTAGCCATTACATCAACTAGTTACACAAGGTCAAAAAGATGTTAAAAATAAACTTGTTTGCTACTAGGAGAATATACAGAAAGACAAACCAGGCCTCTGATATGCAATCTTGCTCTCCGGCTAGTTAGAACGCCTTAAGATCATACCAATAAATATTTTCTAGATGACATCATAAATATTTTCAAGGTCATCTGTACCTGTGTTTGCATTGAGGCCTTTGCTTACAGTTGTAGTTCTTTTTTGAAGGGATTCCCCCAGTTCTCCAACTTCCTGCACATTCATGTAATTTTGGTGCAATCACAGCAGATTTCTTTCAGGGGCACCAGCCTGGAAGCTCTGCTCAGGGGGTGCCAGCGGTGCTCCCAGCTGGGGGGGGGGCGGTCACAAGGGCCCAAAGCGGTGACCAGCACCATGGACAGCTTCAAGCCACACGCAAGGTGGTGACTTTTCCTCCAAGGTGCTGGACAAAATCTAGTCCAAAAGGAAAACCTGGAACCACCAGCAGTGTAGATGTGAGGACTCATCACCAGCTGCTTCATTCCCCTGACTCATTCATGCTGTGTTGAACCATTTGCTAATGTAGGCAGAGCCCCTGAAGGTTTCTCAGTAATTAAGACTTGCAATCTAGGCATTCGTGGTTCTGTGAATACCACAGGCTTGCTAGCAACCACATGGCCTTCATTTTTCTGAGGTCTGGCAGGCAGGTGGTAGAACCACCTCCGGAGATTTCAAGGGGGGTTATCAGGAGCAGCCTACATACATGTCCCTGGTTGAACATGAACTTGCTGCAATGACGTATCAGTCCACCCAGGTTCCTGCCTGGCACAAAACTCAGTGATCTTGCACATGGATTGAACTGGACATAGGATGGTGTCTGTCTTTTTTCTATTTTGTCACTGATTTTAAAGTTGTACTGTTTCAATGAGGTCCTGAGAAGCAGTAAGACTGAGGAGGTGAATATTATCATTAAAGGACTGTAAACAAGAAGTTATCCTGATTTCTCAGAGAGGCCAGGGACATGGATCTGTCACCTAATACAGACAAAACTCCTGTTTCTGTACCTCATCAAAGGACCTTAGCCAGAATTATTGAAGCAGTCCATGGCTTATCTAGGAAAAATTTTGCTCACTGTGAATTCACGTAATGTTGTTTATTTTGTCTGAAAAGTCTCAAAGTTTCTCTTTGATGCACCTAGTGATGGCAGCCTTTCATTTCAGATACAGCATATTTTGATCTTGAACACAGGGGAGGACTTGAATATAGGGAGGAAATGTTCAAAACCCATCAGTAATTTTTAATGCTTCAGCTTTCAAAATTGCAAAACTTTTCAGTATGCTTTCATATATCTCAACCAATTGTTAAAGGTTAGAACTATTTTTCAGTAGTCTGTATTAACATTTTAATATTGGCTGGTAAATACAGATGAAAAATTCACCTTTTGTTTTCCTTAAGTACAAAGTCTATTTTTAAATCATTGAGGGATTTGTTTTAAGGCATTTAGCTAAAACAGTTCAAATAGTTTATTTTCATGAAAGTTTCATGGCAAAAGTTAATGCAACGATAATGCTTTGAGAGACTTAATAAACACCTTAGATTGCTCAAGAATCTGTAATGCTCTCATTACCAAGTCCTTTTGTTTCTCCAGTAAAAATATTATCTGGAATCTTAAAACAAAAAGTTGTGGTATTAAGCCCAATAGCACCTTGCAAAGGATACAATGTTTTTTAAAAGAAGTCTTGATGTCTATAGGACTAATTTCTTTTTTAAGTAACTACTGCCAAGCTTGGTGTCTGCAAAACACCCCTCCTGGGATCTGATGTTTGATCCCAGCAAACAGGAGATTGCTATTTTCATTCCCAAACATAAACGTAATTGCATTATCGTAAAAGTCACATTGCTGTTGGCTGTATTGCAAATGCCTGTGGATGTCCTCCTGACCCCAAAGGTGGCATCTAATGTAAAAGATTTCCAAATAACTGAAATAGCTCCCTCTACTCATGTCTGCAGGATGAAAGCAGCAAAAATCCCACCATAATTATACTTTAACATCAGTAAAACCATAATTCAAAGTATCTTAAAATGTTTATTTTGTTTTAAGACCACAGTAAAATAGAGAAAATAGTTACCAATAAATAGAAAGGAAAAGTTCATGATCTCCGTTACTGGTGGGAAGATCTAGACTTGTTCCAACAAAACCAGTGGAAGTATTTCACTGTCTAGTTCTGCAGCTGGAATTGGAACTGGGATCAAAGATTGAAAGCATCTTTTAAACATCAGAAGCAACAGCAAAACCAGAAATTGTCATTTTTAGCCTGCTTTCCTAAGGAGAGGAGGCTCACACAAACATGCTGTGTCTGCCTGTCTGTCTGTCCCATCCTCAGCACCCTGGAGGCTACTGATCCATTTTAAGAAGGTTTAACATAGCAGTTTTATTTTCCAAGATGCTGTGTCCCTGTGTGTTTTCCTGAAATCAGATGAGGGAGAGAGACTACTACTGCCTGTGTGGACCAAGACCTGCGATCATGGCTTGGCAAACATAGCTTGGCCAGCTCTGCCCCTCGGGGACTGCTCACACACCTTACCATGTGCTGAAACCTTCGCTGAAAGCTGTGCACTCCACGAGGGTTTCAGAAGAGGGAGTCCCTGCCCCAGGTAGATGTGTCATGCAGCTGCCCGATTTCTCTCTAAGTTGTGCAGAAGTGTTGCATCAAGTGGTGCTACACCAGCGTGCTCCCTGCCCCCCTCTTCCTCTTCCCCCCAGTGAGCTGCCTGGCCTGACACAAAATCTTGCTGTATAAATAAGCATGACTTAAAACAGGGGTGGAGAAAGGATATTCTTGTTATTCCTATTTTATAGCAAGGCCCAGAGTCCCTGAGTTAGACAGTGCCTCAAGGGAGAGTCAGCGGCAGAGCTGGGAGGTAGATGCAGAACCCCAAATCACAGCCCATAACTATGGGTAAACCCTCTCACGAATTCCTCACTAGCTGCTGTGGGAGACAAAATAGATTTCTGAGAAAATGGATAAGTGCACAGAAAATTTCAGCAACACTGGGTATATGGCAGTCGACAAAAATCCAGTACAGCCAGGATTCATGATGTATTTCCGGCAGCACTTGCTGGCACTCCTTAGCCAGGGTTTAACTACAGGCAGCCCAGGTCTTTCTTTTATCAGGGAGTTTGGGGTTTGCAGCAGCAGCACTGAACACACTCCCTGCACACCTGCAATGCACTTCAAGTCCCAGCAATAAACAAAAGGAGGACCTCATAATCTCTGGGATGTCATGCTGGTTTCTAACATCTCCCTTCCCAAATCCCTTCCTGGTTTTGCCACAGGCGGGTGTGCTGTAGATGTCTGGAAACCCCTGTCCTCAGAGAAGGAGTCCCCAGCTCTTCATCGTCCTCCAGGACTTTGTTTCAGTTCCCTCACGGAAGAGCCCTGCGGCCAACCTAAAGCACAACTTTTTCCCAACGGGAGGCAAACAGCAGTATTGCAGCCCCCGATGTGCAACCACAGGCAGCTCTCATGGGTTCTTATCCCCTGCAGCTGAGGTTCAGAAATCATTCCCACACAGACCTGCCAGCGCGTCTTAGTGCTGTTGTTCAGTGATTTAAATCAGGAAGACACCGGCACCTCTGCTGTGGTGGCAGGGCTACACCCATGGGTGGAGATGTCCCCACTGCACTGAGCAGGTCCCATCCTTGCTGTTCTGCTCAGACAGCTAGCGGTACTTCAGGCAACGTGCAGACAGTTCTGCTAATAGATATATAGATTCCTCTGTGGCTGCTAATAGATATATTTCTGTAATACATACAGCTGTCTTGGACTCCTGCAAGAATGGAAATTAGTTTATTTCCGAGACCAGACACCAGAGGATTAGAATTTATCAGCAGACTGCAGGGTCACTTGCTCCATATGACTTAATTTAGGCAATTTTCCACGACACTGTAGCCAACAATTGCTTAACCAAAATACTTTCTGTATTGAACAGGCTTTGTTCTGTGATTTTTTTTTTCAGTCCAAAGAATTGATGTCCTTTTTCAGTTTGGGTTCAGTTGCTACCCTCATTGTAGTGTTCACAGCCCTGGCTGGCCTCTTCCCTTCCTGCCTGGTGAGGAGCAAAGCATCCCACTCTTGTGCTTTCTTCTCCTCCTGGGGGCTGCTGCCCTGGGGCCACTGCCCAGGCACTTCGGGGCAGCTGGAAAGGATGGACAGGAGCAGCCTGAGGTGGGATAATGCTGCTTGATGAAACCAACTCCTCACCCCATGTGAAGGACTGGGGATAAAACCAGGAGCTTTTGCGACTTGGGACCAGTTTTAGTGTAGCAGGCTCATGCAAGCAGTGCTGCCTTCAGTTTCAGGCAAATAAAACTAATTTGAGTATGCTCATGTGTACCCATATGCTTTATTTCTTTCCTCTAAAGTGTCTGCAAGAGCTTGCCTTGTGTTGTGGTTGGGCTAAAGGGTAGCTCTGTTGTATCGCAGGAGGTCAAATGTCCCTGTGCACCTCACTGGCCCACCTGGTTAGCACAGGTGACACAACCCATAGGCGGCATGGCACAAAGAAATACTGTTGCTGGCAGCCTGTCCTTGTTTCCACATGTATAGGGGCAGGGTTCTCCCAAAGGCTACAACATGTCTCAGGTAATAGTCTCCAGTGGTTCTGCTCCTGGCAAAAATGACCAGCACTTCCACTTGAAAGACTGAAATCTCATCACAATCAAAATTTCTCAGAGCTCAGCAGATGCCATAAATCCCTGCTTACTTTACTCAGGTGGGTGATAACATCGCTTGTAACACCTCTAGTACTACAAGAAATGCAAGCAGGGGGCTCTGAGCAGCGTCATCTAGTTGAAGATGTCCCTGCTCATTGCAGGGGGGTGGGACTAGATGACCTTTAAAGGTCCCTTCCAACCCAAACTATTCTATAATTCTATGATTTTATGATTCAACTCCATATGAGCAAAAATATGAGTTATTACCCTTTTTATATCTGGCCCTCAGATTAGACGGGAATTTGTGCCCTATATTTAAGACATAGTGTTGAATTTCTGCCTCTGCTATCACAATATTCCTGTCAGCTAAAGCATCTTTTGGCATGCTACAGCAATTATACATTTATCAGCCAAATCATTTGCCAGCTGAGAGAAAAAATAGATTTTGCTTGGGAGCTTCAGAGTATTTTAAATAACAGGGTGATTCCCTAGAATATACAGATGAGCAATTACCACCTTTAAATCACGCACTATATGTTACTGCTCCCATGAACAATGTATACGCCAGCCAGCATTATAAAACAAAACAGTGCTACATCACAATTTGGTCCAGGTGACCTGAAGATACTGGGATCCTTGGGAGAAGGGGAAAAACATAGTGACAATCCTCACTCGGATGCCCATCACAGGGCAACCTGTCCATAGCAAGGAGGGATTCTCACCATCTGACATGAGATGTCTACAGTGAAGAGATGTGAGTTAGTGCTAGTAACTGTACGCTGCTTTTTATAAATCACTGAAAAGAAATAGGCAATTTCAGGGTGCAATTTCTACAGTCAGTTTAATGTTTACTTCTTTGATGAGATGGTGCAATGAATCCTGTCTACTCGCTCTGAAAACATGCTTCTGTCAGCCACAGTGGGAGAAGGCTTTGAGGAAAGGGCTTGCACTGCTTTGGCAGACCATTTTTTTCTCACTGTCCTTTCCTTCCTCGCAGACTTCAGGGAAATATCCTAGAACCAGTGGGTCAGGATTTGATCCTTTCCAATGAAGAACAAGAGGGTGAGAAGCACTGCAGGTCCTGTGTAGGCAAAGCTGTCAGCCGCACAGGCTCTTTACCAACCCTTTGTCCTACACTTCAAACCTTTACTATTTCCCACAGGCTGTTTTAAAACAAACAGAAAAATAATTGTCTGAGGAGCTAAATGGCTTTCCAGTGGGTAAACATACAGTTCACAAAACCCAGGTCCTTTGTTGACCCATCGCTACTGATGCACTCGAGTGTGGGTCAGATCCTCAGCTGCTGTAAATGG
Source organism: Balaeniceps rex (assembly GCA_013401315.1). Lineage (NCBI taxonomy): Eukaryota > Metazoa > Chordata > Aves > Pelecaniformes > Balaenicipitidae > Balaeniceps > Balaeniceps rex. The sequence goes on from VYZW01010207.1 coordinate 38,198, forward strand.
ACTTGGCAGCACAGATGTCCCTATTTTGTGACCTGCACAGATATCTCCATGTCATGATCTGCGTGGATGTCCCCATGTTGTGACCTGCACAGGTGTCCCCATATCGTGATCTGACAGCAGTTTGGTCCTCCAACGAGAGCACGTTAGCAAGTCCTACACATCAGAATGATTTGGCACTGAGGCTTTTCACTGTTGTAAAATTCAGCTCCCTTCAAGCAAACTACTAAATTTTGCCTGTGGATGGAAAAGGGACAAATGGTTTTCTAGAGAACGATATTCACTGACATTTATATCATTCAGTGAGCTACTGTTTCCTGATGTAATTGCAGTAATGAGGAAGGGAAAAACATCTTTTTCTTGGTAGAGGGTCAGAGGTCCCTATTGAGGAAAACACTGTCATAAAGAAAGTATTTTACAATCAAGTAGCCAGTTATGCTGAAATGGAAATAAAAGTGTTTAAATGACAGAATAATTAGAGCTGTAATAATTATAGGCTTTAGTAGAAATTCTGAAATGTGAAAATGTTTGAAAACCTCAGTTTGTAGCAGATTGGCATAGTGCTATAGATCAGATCAGATTAAAAAATAACCTTTCACATCCAAACATATGTTGTTTTTGAACAGGAGGGAAAGTATAGGTAACATGAAAGGATTTTGGTACTGTCTTAAAGAAGTACTGGTGCAAGTCTGTAGGTACAAACGCTGTCCTTCTGACAACAAAGCGAAAGTGATACCAAAAAGGAGCAAAAGGTACTGATACCCAAATTCTACAGAAACTTCATATCACTGAACGCCAAAGAGCAGATTTAGAAGGGCAGCTGACTACATTTATCAACACCACCTGCTGACTCTCTCTGGAAACTCCAAGCTACTCGACTTCCCAGTAAAGCACACAAAGTAGTACACACGAGCCCTCTGCAAATTGAAGATCCTATCACAACTTCCATGTTCTTCTGTCTTCCTACTGCTCTTTCTTTGTTTCATTCACTTGCACTTCCACATCCCTCTCTCCAGGCCTCTCTGAGGAGCGCAAACATACTGGGTGCTCCAGCCAGGGTACAATGTGAGGCACATTCAGTAAATTTAGTCTGCAGAAGCCACCCAAGGCACCCAGCCTCAGGTATTCTGCAAAACTGATGCAAGCACAAAGGTGGGGGTACAACATCAGAGACCCCTTCTGAAAAAAAACAAGATATGAAAAAAACAAGATACAAAAAAAACCCAGGTCATATTTTAATGTAGTGACACAACTGCTCAGGAAAAAAGTCAAAATCAGTCAATTTGGTCAAAAACACAGTCAAAAAGTCAATCTCACTCAAAAGTTGAGATTTTCAATTGATGTGGGGTTTTTTGTTTGTTTTTTTTTCTTAGGGTGAGGTTTCTACCTTTATATTGTTTACCTAGGTAAAGCAGCACCATCTCCTGCATGTCCCTTTTCTGAACACAGTCCACATGCGGATGACAGGAGAGTTACCTGCTCAAGGCTTGACCGGTTGATACTATTGACATATAACAACACTGCTGCTGTTAACAAGGCTGTCCCGTATTATTGAATAAATAATTGGACCAATTATAAAATAAACCATGGACCGACACCATTTTGAGAGTGCAAGTACTGCTGCAAGATCCATCAGTGCAGCACTGTCTGTGTTTGCCTTCTCAAACAGCTCCCGACGAGTCTAAATTTAGAGCACCGCCAGCCCGCCTTATCAGCTAGACACGTAAAAGCTAGTATCAGTTTAATTAACATTCGCACAACACTGCTGCAGTGAGTCCCCTGAACGCGGCAGTAATGGGAATCACGTGCAGTCAGCAAATAGCCAGATGTCAGAGGGAGCCCATGCTTGCCTTTTTCCAGGGTTTGCAGGGTGGTACTACAGTCTCTGTGCTTTATGTATCCCCGTCCCCACTCCGGGCGCTCCCCTTGAGGCTGGCAGCATTGGCGTGGGGGTGACGGCCTCTTCAGCCTCCTCCCCGGCAGCTGCAGGGACGTACGGGGTATGGCGACAACTGGCGGGGCCTCTGTGGCCACCACGGTACAGGACCAGAGGCCAGCAATGACGGTGGCACCAAAGTTGCTGCGAGACCAGAGAGCCACGTCCTGTGGGAGGAAAGGGGTGATGGTCTCAGCACTGAGGAAGACCCCAAATTTGAAGGAAATGTTGCGTGTCTCCATGGGGACACATTTGCCATGCAGAGATAGCGTGGCATGCTCATCCTCCTGCCTCAGGAGCTGCTGGTGCCATCCAGCGTGGCCTCATCCTGGGACTGCAGCATCCTACGGGGGCAATAGCTGGGCTAGGGGATGGATGTGGGCAGGGACAGGGCTTTGGCAGGGCCATGCTATGAATTACTGTTCACACTTCTGCTCAGGTTTTGGCCTAACACATAGCTCATCCCAAGGTGTGATGTGTGCTCGGAGTGGTGCCGTTAGATTAAAGAGAGACACATGGAGAGGAGAGGGAAGGGTCACCCCGCAGCCATTACACCCTGCAGCTGCTGTCTCCTGCAGCGTCGTCTCCTGCAGTTTTGCAGCAGTGACTGTCGGGCAGTTTACGCATGTTTGCTGTCGGGGTTTGTGACAGCTGAAGTAACCCGGGAATTCTGAATTGCCCAGGAGAAAGTGTTCAGCTATTTCTATGTAGGCAGGATTTTAAGCTAATAGCGTGGCATTGTGCAAATAGCACACTAGTAAAATGATTTTCACTGTTTCACGTGCTTGGATGAATTTTAAAACCACAGTCAACCAAACAGAAAGATACAGTGGGAAAACCTGAATTTAAAAATTAATTCAGGTAGAGTGCTTGCACCAGGCCTAGTTTTAGCATTTAATTCAATGCGAGTATTACTGTAGGCATGCATAATTCAGAGTCTGCTTTGTATTTCTCCAACTCAGAAAGGAAAAACATATTCTGATGCTGTTAGTCTAACAAACTGCAGTGGCGTGTTCTTGGCTTTCCTCACTGGAAGCTTCCTTACCACAAGGATTCCTGACAGCGGGGGCCTTTACAACACTTGGGGCCAAATGAAGAACAGGGACCATGATTTTCAAGATCTCAAAATAGCTCAATAGCCACCGGCGTTGTGGCAGTGGTTTTTAGCAGTGACCCTCCAAGGTGCAGTAAGTAGCACACAGAGAGAGCTGGAAACCACGTCAGTGGTGTGTTTAATTACACAGCGTGGTGAGGACTACATGTGGTCATCTGGGAGAGACATTACAGGCTGGCAGCAGTCCACAGCCCCAACTAGTTAAGAAACCACTGATGTGATTTGTGGCATAGATAGCATTTTTCTGCAGCCTTGAAACCTTTCAGGAGATAAATAACATTTTCTTTTATGGATACACCTTACAAATCTTTCCATTAAACACATGTATATGGGTTATACAAGTTATACAGTAACAGCCCTTAAGGGAGTCAGCACTCAAACATCAAGTGACTTTTGACACAGCAAGCAAAGTTTTTATGACAAAAATAGGAAGCCTAAGTAAGGAAGTTATGTTCCTCATATCACACATACATTGATCTTTTACCTATGATATTTACTAGTGGCTGCTAAGAAAGTACCAACGTAGATATTATATACAGTATAGTAAGTGTGTGCCAGGGAGGGATGGAAAGTTTTACTCCAATTTTAGTAATCCCTTTCCCCTATACTCTGAGAACTCACTGGCTTTGGAGAGATCTTTTAGTGAAGTCTGCCACCAGTCCCAAATGTGATATTGCGATGACAGCATTGCACTTTCAATCCATACTGCCAGGCTCCTTGTATTTTTGGATCTAGAGGTTTTCTTTTCCGTCTACCTCTGATACACAAATAGAGGGAAAGATTTTTTAGTACCAACTACAAAGGAAAATATCATTGTTTAACAGCTTGCCTGAAAATCCTTTGCAAATGCCAAAAGACCTCGTAATATCAGGGGAATTTTTCTGTTTCAGAATTTTATACAAAGTAAAAAAGAGGCTCTACAGGGAAATGATGCTGATTTACTTAAAACTGGCACAGTTTTACTAAATGCAGGACATTTAGTATTTTCTGCCTCTCCTTCAGTTTAGTTATTGATTTAATTTTAAAAAGCTATGAAAGCAGAGGCTATAGAAGATTAGAAAGCATTTGCCTCTTAAAATAAAAAATTAGCTGCTAATATCTAGCTCTGGTGAAGAATTTCAGAGGCACAGGCTTAAACTGCCTGGCTCCCAGAGGAGGCTTAAATCCCTGTTTTGTTCTTTGGCTCTCTGGCTTGGGTAAGTGCAAGGCTGCTCAGTCGTCTTATGAAAGATGGTTAAAGGTGGATAACTGTAATTTCCTGGCACCCTTACATGAGAATGAGGTTGGCTTTAGACAGAGGTGGTTCAAACACCCATTTCTACCTACCAAGAAAATGCCTTAAATGCAAGAGGCTGGGTGAACACAGGACTGTGGGAGTCATGAGCATGTAGGCAAGGGCACTCGGGGGGCTTTTCATCAACTTCATTTTATCCTGTCCTTGAATATAAAAATAGAAATATTCCAGGATATGAAACTCCACACTCAGGTGCCCCCAAAACTAAATACAACTTGTTGGTAATTTATTTTTTACCAGTCTTTCTCCTGTTTTGTGCATCCCATTTCCCTTACATTCAGTGGCACACTTTAAAATAGAGCGGTGGCTTTATATCTAATGAAATACTTACAGGTACGAGCCTGTGGAAATATGCCAATGTTTATGCAATGCAGGATTTTGCGCATACAAGCTGTGTGCTCCTACAAACTCACTGTGCATGCTAAAAGAGTTAGCAGGTCCTTGTTGTGTGGGAAGTTCATTTTTGATTCAAAAAATGTCCACACAGTGGGAAGGTATCAGTAGCAGTTTCCTTGTTAATATCTCCACTCCTTTCATTTTCCACTGTTGCTTCACCTGGCCCGCAGTGGTACACACGATACAGCCAAGCCAGCTCCATTAACAGCGCCAGCATCAGCACTTTGATGAGACACGGTTGTATCCCTTGAAACCCAAAATGGTCCTTAGGGGCTATGGAGCAAGCAGCCTGCATGAAGTCAAAGCTGCTCTGTTCAGCCCTCGTCCAGCCTCAGGTCTGAAGGGGAACTCAACTTCAGTAGGAGCCTTTGCATGCCAACAACATATTTGCAGAGCAAAAATAATGGGACTCACCTCCACAAATATAAATCCATCGAAACACAGATTGCAAGCTGTTGCTGTAAAATGCAAAGACATTTTCCAGGACTTGAAAGTACAAATTCATGAAAGACTCTTCTCATCTGTGTGAAATTCTTTGTGGGAAGTCTTACACGCATCCTCGGGTCTTCTCTGCATGGCACCACACTGGATGCAGGAACACACAAGGCAAACATAAGCCACAAGGCTTTAGATAACATGCAGATGCAGTTGATATTGGTTACGTGTTTTCATGAATCAGATTTTACAGGTTAGTTCCTTGGAAGCTTTCTGAGGCCAAATGCCCCTGAGGGCATTTTGACATACACTAAAATTGTAATAGTTTGCTGTGGTGACCAGTATCTCTGGGCTGGCTGGTGCAGGTGCAGTTTAGATCTTCTGCAGCACAATCCAGAAGAAAGTCCTTGGGACTTGCTTTCTTGTGACTTACAGAAATATCACCCAATAGTTGTCTTTTTCACCTTTTGTCTGGAACAAGAGATTTCTCCTGTTTCTCTTCCACAAGTCATGGCCTCAAGGGCTTGCCAGTTCCTCGGTTTGTAGTAGGAAAGCTGCTGAGAAAGGGTCAGGCTGTGAATGAGGTTTCATGGCCAGGTGCAGAAAAGGAACTGCCAGACCCCACCGCAGCAATAAGTCGTGTGGCTGGGCAAGGGGTATATCCCCTCTTTCTCATTTTCTGCTGTCATCTGACTCTTCACAAGAAGAACAGCTATAAATGGTTATTCTGGTATTTTTCAAAAGGGAAATTATAGAAAGACATATGTAAACCTCAACTTATTTTTAATGCCTTCTTTAATAAGTACTGAATGTTCTCAGCACTCCAGGGGAAGCAGAAGGAGTGGTATATGCAGCCTATTTTTAGACTCTGAAACGTTACTTCCAGTGCATCCAGTAACGTGTTACAGCTTTCCAAATGGTAGGACAGCCATTGAACTAATTTAATTTCTCAAAGCCTATCTAAAATTCAATAATTGTCTTCAGCTGTCTGAATTTTTACTACCTATCATTAGTCTGGCTGTGTCGAAGCTTCCCATCACTTTAGCCAACCTGCTGTTGCCCACTGTGCAAATGCCTTGCAACCAGCACTATATGAGGCTCTGATGTGGTGGCAGCCGCATAAATCTGCCTCATTTCCCAGATCCAGGATGGAGGAGGTAACTGCTCCTCTGGCTGTGAAAGGCAGCCGCTCCCATTCAACCCTTCTGTATCACAGGAGGAGATTTAGGGGATCTTTTCAGAGCCCAGATTTCACATGTGTAAATACGGGTGTACATGCAGTTTTCATCTGCAGACAGCTCCACATGTGCTGGAAGGACTGAATCCTTTGTGGGTACCCATGCAGGAATATACCCTTACATAGCCATGGAGTTTGCAGCTCATCAGCTCATGTCAGTCCCACATTCAAGTTATCTGAGTTGTCCAACCAGACTGCGCAGTGAGTGGAAGTTACTTTGCATGAGTTCCTATGAAAACAGCAGAACTTGGCCTTCAGATATTGGTCTCCAAATATTTATGCATCCTTCAACCATCTTAGCTTTCCTGTTAATTCTTTAGGACTCTCTGTTTTCTTGCCAATCCTTTTAATTTCTTCTCTTCTCTATTCTCCTCCCCATGAACCATAGAATTTGCACAAACTGAAGATGGCAATATCGGTGTTTTCTCTAATAAAATCTATTTAGTATATTCTTGCATTATTTCAGTGGTCTTCTCTGCTTAGAGTAATTCTAGCATTTTTGCCATTTTATCAACCACCATTCCTCAGTTTTGCTAGCTGTCACGTTGAGCATATACCCTTCTCTCACCTCTCTCATACACATCCAGTTCAACACTGGTCTCTCGAGCTGTTATTAGAGCACTTTTGCAGGAGTCAAGCACATTGTGAAAAGGTGATCCACTTGATATTTAGCACAAAAGTTCCCACCAATAGCTCTTAAAGAAATTGGGCTGCCATGGGTAGAAAGGAAGTTCTTTCTCAGGCTAGTACATGCTTAATTGCAAGAAGCCAAAGATTAGGCATTAAAGATCGGGTTGCTGGCAAGGGTGCATGAGGTTCTGTACTGGGACCGTTCAATACATCCTATATGTACATACATAGGACATTTTGTATGAGTGTGACACTCTCAGTTCAAGGTACTGATGGAAAAGAGGTAAGTAGCAATGTGTGCTACACAGCCTGAAGATAATACAAAATAAATCAGGATAGTCAAATCTAAAGCTGACTGCAAAAATTGTCACCGGAACACTAAATAAGTGGGCAATAAGCTTGCAGGTGAAATTGAGTGCAAATAAAAGCATAGTCAAGCACAAGAAGAAAATGATCTTGGCCACATGTACCCATCCACAGCCTCTGATTTATCCCTTGTGAGCCAGGGAAAAGCACTTGATGTCAATGTGACTAGTTGCCTGAAAATATCACTCAGTGCTTGGAGACTCTGAGAAAGGCAAGCAGACTATCAGGCATGTAGGCATGTACTCTGCTCATGCAGTAGAGTACAAATTGTTTGCATGTTTGGATTTTATAGCTTTTATTAGTCTAGGTAGTGTAGCTAGAAAGAGTAGACAGGTGTTTGCCATACAAACCATTTTCTGCATCTCAGGAAGAGAGAACAAAATGGGAAACATCATTATGCCACCATATAAAAGCATATAAATACATCTTCAATATTGCTTGCAGTAGCGGTCATCCCAGCTTAAAAATACAATGAATTTGAAAACTACAAAGATAAGAGATATAGAACAGCTTCTTCCAGGAAAATGTAGCTTTAGATTCTTCAGCATGGAAAAAAAAGATTAGACATGGGACCCTGCTAGAAGCATACACAAGAACTGGTGCTCCAGTGAAAATTGATAGGGAAAAACAATTGATTTTTCTCACAGTACAAGGACTGTGGACATCTAGTAAGATTACTGGGCAGTAGGGCTTAAGCAAACAAATAGAAGAGCTATTTATGCAATATTTAACTGAACTGTGTGGAGCAGTTTTGCACTGTTGTGAAGGAGGGCAAATCCAGAACAGATAAAATTGTAGGGATATGAGAAGATCAGAAATTTAGGTGTCATATTCAGAGTTCAGTGGCTAGAAGAGGGAACAAAGGTCCAAATGCCCGTGTGTGCACAGGACATTTAGCAGACTTGTGAAAATAATTTATCCCGCGAAAGCCCTTGGTGTAGATAAAGAGAGGGTGTTCTTTGAATTAGAAGTATGACTGCAAAGAGTTAATACTTGCTCTGATATGATACAAGACTTAGCAAATCTGAAAACTAAGTTATGCCCTATTTTAAAATCCTGAATTTGCTACACTTGTCAGATCTTTGCTCTGTGGTGAGCCAGTTGATCCTTACCAGTTTTAGACACAAAGTCCCATAATCCATGGACTAATCTTAAGCAAGCACACATCCCCAGACACCTTTTGTGTTGTTCCCCTCACTGCTGCTGTTGCATATCTGCTTCCTCTGATCCATATGGTTTAGCAGCCGCCGAATTAGCCACAGAATAACTTCTTCCTTTTGATCCCAGCTCTCTATCTGCTCTTGCTCAGGCTTCATTTGCAGAGTTGTTTCCTGCACAAATTTGACTTTTCCAACTCTTTTAGCCAAGTGGCTAACAGGTAAGAGTTTGTGACAGACACTGGCCAAGCAGGGCGGCACAGGGACACCTCGAATACAGGTTTAAGGAGTATTGTGTGCATAATTATATCAGCCTGAGGGTTAAAGAAATTGCACATTCAGCTGACAGAGCTGTGCCAGGAGATGGCCTTGGAGAGGCACAGCAATCTTCTTTACGGCAGTTTGCCAGGAGAGCTTGCATCGTTCCTCTAGCCACTTATAAACTCCACTGGGAAAATAACCCCCTCACCAGCACGAACTGTGCAAAAGAGCGTTTGCCACTTGAATTTGGACACTGGGCTGAGGACTCTTCTGGCTACAGCTAAAGGCAAAGGGTGTATTTGGCAGAGAGGAAAAGGCGTGGGAGCTAAGCAGGGCTCAGCGGGGGCAGAGAGTGAAGAGTGGTCATTGCCCAGGCTCATCTGCGAGAGCCGGTGCAGGGTGAATGGCTCCCTGGCTGCTCCTCTCCTCTCCAGCACCTTTGGAGAAGCTTTTATCTAAACACAGCACTGGGCAGTCCCAAGCCTGTACATGGGAGCTTGGCTTGATGCAGTGTGGAAGTGAAATATTGCACTTCACCTCCACTGCCTCACCCCAGCTGCTCATGCACTTGCTAATAGTGACAGGCTATTTGGCCAAGCTGCACAGATGCCATTTCATGCAGCGCTTGCCAAATTCATCCTTATGACATCCCGGCGAAACTTCCTTTTTGCACATAATTCAAGTCACAGCAGTTCTGGGAGCATCTTTTTACTCAGATCAAAGCTCCAGAGCTCTGCAAGGGTGACCTTTCGGAGCTGTGCCCGCTCGCTGTGCCTGCCCCAGCAGCGCTGCCGAAGGGCTGCTGGTTGCTTACCCAGGAGAGGTGCAGGCTGCTGCAGCACCCATGGGGCCCCTGGCAGCTGCCTGTCCCCATGTTCCCTGTGCTCCTTGGCAGGCTGACCAGGGATGTGCGGGTGTTTTGCAAACGTCCCAGGGAGTCTGGCCATGGAAGGGGGAAGGAGCTGTGTGATACCCTGTCTTTTCAAAAGCTGCCCTTAGCCTTAACTTGCCCGTTTCCTCCCCTTCCCTGCACAGCATCGTGTGTCCTCTCCGCCAGGAGAGGTGAGCCATGAGGCACTGGGTGTTTGGGCTGCTCCTAACATGGGAGGCCCAGTGGGGCAGTAGTTGGTGGCCATAATTGTGCAGCAGTGCAGTAGCACCAGGGAGGGGTGAGCACGAAAGCTAGTTCCCAGTGTAGCTGTTAGGCTGCTTGTGCTCCCAGGTCTGCAGACTGACACCTCCTACATCGCAGCTCATGAAACCGTAGATCCAATTTGTCACTGCTTGAGCACGTGCATCAGGTCCATGTTTAAATGGCTGTACTGCTCTTTCAGCAATAGCCTATAGGAGCAAACCAAGAGGCTTCGTTTTATGCTACGTTTGGACTCGATGATCTTAAAGGTCTTTTCCAACCTAAATGATTCTATGATTCTATGTTGTGTTTTATGACAGCTAACATTTAAGCTTGTAGCGCTTGGCAGGCGGAGGATGAGAAAGCTCCCCATCCCATTCCTGTGTTTCGTTTTACTCTCTCCCTTTACTTTTTCCCTGCTCTCAACACACTCCTACCTGCTTTACTGTGCCTCTTCCTCCTCCTCCTGCCTTCACCTGGCTGCCTGCACCAGCCCCTCCGTCAGGGATGTGGCCCCCTGCAGCCAGGGCAAGGCTGGCTGTGAGGGGTGCAGGGGGGTAAATGCAGGAGGAGTTCAGTCGCATGTTGGTGTCTGCCAATCAGAGAAACATCACTTCGAATATCTGCCTTTAATTCCTCTAAACAAAGGGCAGCAAAGTGTTCACTACAGAGCAACACCTTCATACTACAGTTTTTCTGTGGCTTTTTTTAACTGCTCACAAGAGAGAAGTGTGAAACGCAGCCCCATAACAGGCTGTCTGCAAAATTGATTTTTGTCATAACTTTTCCCTGCTTTTCCAGCACCTTTTGCAGTCTGGATAGATTTTTGTGTATGTTGTATTCAACTTACAAATCTAAGGTGAAACGCTAGAACAAAACCAGAAGAATATGTTGCCTGCTAGGATATGAACTCGTAATTTTTTATATATTTCTTGAAGAATATCCAAGACTAATTCATAGCATTTACCTTTTTCCCAGCTATAACAGACTTGCACGGCAGCAACACCAAGGAATCCCATGGCCTTATTCCTGATTTAAACAGTTTGTGAGGAGAAAATACATGTAAGTGTGAGAGAAGTTGTTCCAACTTATAAGCTGGTAACAGAAAAATTAACAGGCAAGTGGTCAAAATAAAGTATGAAAAATAAAGAAGAGGAAAGGAAGAAGGGTGTGCTGCATCCCATGGAAACATCAATACAAAGCCAGCCTGGAAACAAGTTTGGGGACAGGAGAAACAAAAATTATGCTGAGAAATAAGAAAAGCAGCCTCAAAGGTAGATGTAGTATGCGGGAGGCCCTCATTAGGGTCTATAGTTATAACATAAAAGTTATCTATCCACTGGAAGAAGTCTGATGAGGGCGTAGCCACAAAATTAAATTCCTTCAGCTGCACTCCATTTGGTTTACTCTTTTATTGATGAAAATTGCTTCCCATTTAGGATAGTGCAGCAAACTCCTTTTCTAGCAGCTTAGCTTGAACTACCCTTGTCCTGGGGGCCAGAGTTTAGAGAAATCCGTCTGAAAATGAGTTTCTTTTGCCTCATTGCTGTTTTGGACAGCCAGGTAAGATTTTGGGGGAATTTTGTGCTCTTATTCACATCTTCACCTCTTCCTTACAGCAATTAAGTACAGATGGACAGAACTGGCATAACTGCATCCAGTTGTAACTGGTGGGGCTGGATATAAAGGCTGGCATGTGCATGAATGTGAGAGGGTGAGAAGCTGGAGAGGGTGTGAAGAAGTAAATGGTCCTTAAAGACTTAAGGCCTCCCTTCGGATCCGTAAGGTATATTCCCTATAGAGAGGGGGATGACATGAGTTGCCTCTAGCACCCCAGGGTACCCCAGTGTCATAGGAGTGGCTGCCAGGGAAGCGTGCAACCAGGGTGACCTTCAAACCCTCCACAAGCAAATGGCCTCATCACTGCAAGCGGTGATGGGCTTGATAGTATTTCACTTGGCTTGTGTTGAGAGCCCAATTTTGAGAGCAGAGAATCGCACCAGTCATTTATAAAAATAAGGAATAAGCCTCCTCAACAATACAGATCTGAAAGGAAAAGTAAAGACATCAGAGCAGTTGCTCAGCAGAGGTCCCTGCAGAGGAAGCACAGTTACTCCTTCATCAAGCTTCACAGCGTGGCGGATGGCGGGGGGGGTGGGGAGGTGCAGCTGCATGGCTAAGTGCTCTGTTCCTGAAAACTTTGTTGTCTGTGAGAGCAGGTAAATAAAACAAAGCATAGTCAGGCCTCTGCCAAGTTTGCGTGTGTTTGTTGCCAAGGCATGACCTGTAGAGCATGACTCTATAGAGCAGAGCTTTTCCAAACATTATAACCCCTCCAAAACATTACTAATGAATGGAATGGAATGGAATGGAATGGAATGGAATGGAATGGAATGGAATGGAATGGAATAGCATAGCATAATGGAATGGAGTAGAATATAATAGTTCAGTGGAAGGGACCTACAACGATCATCTAATCCAACCACCTGGCCACTTCAGGGCTGACCAAAAGTTAAAGCATATTATTAAGGGCATCATCCAAATGCCTCTTAAATACTGACAGTCATGGGGCATTGACCACCTCTCTAGGAAGCCTGTTCCAGTATTTGACCACCCTCTCGGTAAAGAAATGTTTCCTAATGTCAAGTTTGAGCCTCCCCGATGCAGCTTTGAGCCATCTCTTGTCCCTCAAAACAGTCAACAGCACCTCACAGTTTGGTATTTTCAGCAAACTTGCTAATGGTGCATTCAACTCCTGCATCCAGATCATTGATAAAAATATTGAACAGAACTGGCCCTAGGATTGAGCCCTGAGGAACACCACTGGTGACTGGTCACCAGCCAGATGTAGCCCCATTCACTACAACCCTTTGAGCTCTGCCCTTCAGCCAGTTCTTCACCCAGCACACCATGTACCTGATCATCTCACAGCTGGACAACATGCCCAGAAGTATGCTGTGAGGGACAGCATCAAAAGACTTATTAAAATCCAGAAAAACTACATCCACCACCTTTCTTTCATTCACTAGGTGGGTGACCTTGTCGTAGAAAGGTATCAAATTAGTTAAACAGGACCTTCCCTTTGTGAACGCATGTTGACTGTGCCTGATGGTTGCACTATTCTTTAAATGCCTTTCAGTATCACCCACTATGATCTTCTCCATAATTTTTCCAGGAACTGAGGTTAGACTAACAAGTCTGTAGTTTTCTGGGTCTTCTCTCACAGCCTTCTTGTAAATTGGAATAACATTGGCTAGCTTCCAGTCAGCAGGGACCTCCCCAGACGCCCAAGACCTTTGGTAGATGATCAAGAGGGGCCCTGCCATAACATCCGCTAGCTCCTTCAGTACTCTGGGATGAATCCCAATAGGCTCCATGGACTTGTGAACATTCAGCTGATACAGCTGGTTCCTTATATTTATACACACACACTGAAACTGTAATATATATCTATATGTAGTGTGTGTGTATATATAGTATATGTGTATATATATAAATAATGCTTATCTATTGAAATGCATATACAAGAAATTATGGAAGCTAGGGCCCAAGACTAACCCTTGTGGTCTGTATTACTTAATGAAAGAATATGTGAAACCATTAAAAAATGAATACCAGAGGTACACAGATAGGCAGAATGAGCTTCCATCAAGGATAGCTGTTTCATGAAAATAAGAATTTGGGGTGACCTCTAGCTAGAGGCCACTCCCTAATGATGCTGAGGCTGTATATATATTATTAATGAAGAGGACCTGCTGCAAAAACTCTGGAGTGAGAGTGTGCATTGAATTGTGCAAGTGGAAAGGACTTGGTGAACAATTTTTCTGGCCAAGGAACAGATCCTGATAATGAAGAGAATTTCAGGTAGAAAACTATAGAATTTACCCTCTGACTTACCTTCTCATTTTCTCCTACTGTGTAAGTGAGCATGGAAATAGCCTGAGGCTGCAGACAGGTTAAACACAGCCTTAGGAAAGAGACCTAAGCAGGTCCAAAGGCTGGGGATCATCTGCCCAAGTGTACATACCTGCAGCTGAAATTCTTGCATTTGCTGACTCAAATGTCAGCAGTGAGAAACAGAGATTGGCTCATCCTAGGTCAATATACCCAGTAGAGCGATGAGTCACCCCTGTGTGTGCCAGTTTCTTCCCATCAACTGCAAAGAGTCTAGAAAACTAGCTCAGACTTGCATGTCTAGAGGGGAGAGCTTCCAAAAAATCTGATAAGTGCGCTTGAGTGTGGACGGGGTGAGTAATTTCCAATGAAACACCTATGACAACACTGCTTTCACTGAGCTGCTGTGAATATGGAGCTCACTGAGATGTGGGATAAGACACAGAGCTCCAGAGGCACAGTTTCTATGGGGGAAAAAACCTAGCTGGAGTGAGGTGGCTCATCCCAGGCGTGCTGTAACACGCTGTCTTTGTATTTGTGTTCACCTGAAGGTACAGGGGCTAAAGCTTAAGGAAAAGGTTATAGTCAGCTCCAGCTAGAAGATGAGGCATACCTGTGCATCCCTCTGGCTTGTAGGATCCCACCACTAGATCTCAGCCCTCTCTCAGGATTATCGGTAAGGCCCGCTCCCCTTGAATCCCTTTCAGGTTCATTCTCATGGGTAAACATGGCTAGTTATTTATCCCAGAAATACACGGAGACCTGACTCGAGCACCCACTGGCACAAACCCATGGGGTAAGTGTGCCATACCTACCCACTGCACACACGACTCAGAGCAGCTGAGAGGTGGCTGCTGCAACCCTGCGCTTCCGTGTTGCTCAGCAGGTGACTTTTTGGATGCTGCAAAATTTACTTGTTTAGTTTTTAGCTGTGGTAATCATACTTGACAGCTTAGGGTCTGTCTGCTCAAGCTTTTGTTCTCGACTAATGACAGCAGTACAAAAGGGATTATGTCAGTGTGGCTGATTTCTGTATGTTTACCCCGTTGACGTCAGTGGAGCTCTATGGATACAGCACACGTTCAGAGCTCCCACTGAATGTGAAGCAACTCATGAATACAAAAGTTAATATACTCACTGACGATCCGCCCCTCAGGCCTCTGAGCTAGGAGGGTCAGCAGAAGCACGTATAAAAGCTACCCTTATGCACTGATGTTCTCAGCCTCTGCATTTTGCTCAGCAGTGCTGCAGCAGATGTTAAGCTCGTGAGCCACATAATTTTCCCTTCCCATATATACTGGAGAATAATGAGCATGAAATATAAATGCATTCAAGAAGAGTTTCTTCCTTCTAAGGTCTCTCTCTGGATCAGGTTAGTGGAGCTTTTAGCATTACAGTGACTTTAATTTCTTTTCCCAAAAATTCCCTGAGGTGGGATTTTGCAGAAGATTTTAGACCTGGCTTGGGCGTGCACTTAAGCTGATGCAGACTGCTGTTAAAAATCAGCACATATAAGCATATCCTAAGCACGCAAATGAGAAAAGAAAACTTTGGTTTCCCCACTCTTTTTCTTTCTTGATTACACATAAGTGTTCATCAATTTGCACAGTTATCTATTTACTATGAATAGAGCAGCCTCATGGAAATATTGAGTTGCTGTTGGACACAATATGAGTTATATTACTGTGAATTACACACTTTGGGTAAGAGATATCAATAGGAAGTTTGTTTGCCAACAATGGATAGCAAAATGAGTTCATCTTAGATCTGTTGAAAAGTTTCAGATTCCCATTTCTTCCAGCATGTTTTCAGCTTCACCCTGGCAGTTGTCTTGCAAAGATAGAAACATAGAGAGTTTATGAATTTATGATGAAAAGCACAGCCAAAGCATTTGTTTTACGGGGGCAGATAAGATTATCTTTCCTAACCAATTCAANTGTTTGTTGCCAAGGCATGACCTGTAGAGCATGACTCTATAGAGCAGAGCTTTTCCAAACATTATAACCCCTCCAAAACATTACTAATGAATGGAATGGAATGGAATGGAATGGAATGGAATGGAATGGAATGGAATGGAATGGAATAGCATAGCATAATGGAATGGAGTAGAATATAATAGTTCAGTGGAAGGGACCTACAACGATCATCTAATCCAACCACCTGGCCACTTCAGGGCTGACCAAAAGTTAAAGCATATTATTAAGGGCATCATCCAAATGCCTCTTCAATACTGACAGTCATGGGGCATTGACCACCTCTCTAGGAAGCCTGTTCCAGTATTTGACCACCCTCTCGGTAAAGAAATGTTTCCTAATGTCAAGTTTGAGCCTCCCCGATGCAGCTTTGAGCCATCTCTTGTCCCTCAAAACAGTCAACAGCACCTCACAGTTTGGTATTTTCAGCAAACTTGCTAATGGTGCATTCAACTCCTGCATCCAGATCATTGATAAAAATATTGAACAGAACTGGCCCTAGGATTGAGCCCTGAGGAACACCACTGGTGACTGGTCACCAGCCAGATGTAGCCCCATTCACTACAACCCTTTGAGCTCTGCCCTTCAGCCAGTTCTTCACCCAGCACACCATGTACCTGNATCTTCACCTCTTCCTTACAGCAATTAAGTACAGATGGACAGAACTGGCATAACTGCATCCAGTTGTAACTGGTGGGGCTGGATATAAAGGCTGGCATGTGCATGAATGTGAGAGGGTGAGAAGCTGGAGAGGGTGTGAAGAAGTAAATGGTCCTTAAAGACTTAAGGCCTCCCTTCGGATCCGTAAGGTATATTCCCTATAGAGAGGGGGATGACATGAGTTGCCTCTAGCACCCCAGGGTACCCCAGTGTCATAGGAGTGGCTGCCAGGGAAGCGTGCAACCAGGGTGACCTTCAAACCCTCCACAAGCAAATGGCCTCATCACTGCAAGCGGTGATGGGCTTGATAGTATTTCACTTGGCTTGTGTTGAGAGCCCAATTTTGAGAGCAGAGAATCGCACCAGTCATTTATAAAAATAAGGAATAAGCCTCCTCAACAATACAGATCTGAAAGGAAAAGTAAAGACATCAGAGCAGTTGCTCAGCAGAGGTCCCTGCAGAGGAAGCACAGTTACTCCTTCATCAAGCTTCACAGCGTGGCGGATGGCGGGGGGGGTGGGGAGGTGCAGCTGCATGGCTAAGTGCTCTGTTCCTGAAAACTTTGTTGTCTGTGAGAGCAGGTAAATAAAACAAAGCATAGTCAGGCCTCTGCCAAGTTTGCGTGTGTTTGTTGCCAAGGCATGACCTGTAGAGCATGACTCTATAGAGCAGAGCTTTTCCAAACATTATAACCCCTCCAAAACATTACTAATGAATGGAATGGAATGGAATGGAATGGAATGGAATGGAATGGAATGGAATGGAATGGAATAGCATAGCATAATGGAATGGAGTAGAATATAATAGTTCAGTGGAAGGGACCTACAACGATCATCTAATCCAACCACCTGGCCACTTCAGGGCTGACCAAAAGTTAAAGCATATTATTAAGGGCATCATCCAAATGCCTCTTAAATACTGACAGTCATGGGGCATTGACCACCTCTCTAGGAAGCCTGTTCCAGTATTTGACCACCCTCTCGGTAAAGAAATGTTTCCTAATGTCAAGTTTGAGCCTCCCCGATGCAGCTTTGAGCCATCTCTTGTCCCTCAAAACAGTCAACAGCACCTCACAGTTTGGTATTTTCAGCAAACTTGCTAATGGTGCATTCAACTCCTGCATCCAGATCATTGATAAAAATATTGAACAGAACTGGCCCTAGGATTGAGCCCTGAGGAACACCACTGGTGACTGGTCACCAGCCAGATGTAGCCCCATTCACTACAACCCTTTGAGCTCTGCCCTTCAGCCAGTTCTTCACCCAGCACACCATGTACCTGATCATCTCACAGCTGGACAACATGCCCAGAAGTATGCTGTGAGGGACAGCATCAAAAGACTTATTAAAATCCAGAAAAACTACATCCACCACCTTTCTTTCATTCACTAGGTGGGTGACCTTGTCGTAGAAAGGTATCAAATTAGTTAAACAGGACCTTCCCTTTGTGAACGCATGTTGACTGTGCCTGATGGTTGCACTATTCTTTAAATGCCTTTCAGTATCACCCACTATGATCTTCTCCATAATTTTTCCAGGAACTGAGGTTAGACTAACAAGTCTGTAGTTTTCTGGGTCTTCTCTCACAGCCTTCTTGTAAATTGGAATAACATTGGCTAGCTTCCAGTCAGCAGGGACCTCCCCAGACGCCCAAGACCTTTGGTAGATGATCAAGAGGGGCCCTGCCATAACATCCGCTAGCTCCTTCAGTACTCTGGGATGAATCCCAATAGGCTCCATGGACTTGTGAACATTCAGCTGATACAGCTGGTTCCTTATATTTATACACACACACTGAAACTGTAATATATATCTATATGTAGTGTGTGTGTATATATAGTATATGTGTATATATATAAATAATGCTTATCTATTGAAATGCATATACAAGAAATTATGGAAGCTAGGGCCCAAGACTAACCCTTGTGGTCTGTATTACTTAATGAAAGAATATGTGAAACCATTAAAAAATGAATACCAGAGGTACACAGATAGGCAGAATGAGCTTCCATCAAGGATAGCTGTTTCATGAAAATAAGAATTTGGGGTGACCTCTAGCTAGAGGCCACTCCCTAATGATGCTGAGGCTGTATATATATTATTAATGAAGAGGACCTGCTGCAAAAACTCTGGAGTGAGAGTGTGCATTGAATTGTGCAAGTGGAAAGGACTTGGTGAACAATTTTTCTGGCCAAGGAACAGATCCTGATAATGAAGAGAATTTCAGGTAGAAAACTATAGAATTTACCCTCTGACTTACCTTCTCATTTTCTCCTACTGTGTAAGTGAGCATGGAAATAGCCTGAGGCTGCAGACAGGTTAAACACAGCCTTAGGAAAGAGACCTAAGCAGGTCCAAAGGCTGGGGATCATCTGCCCAAGTGTACATACCTGCAGCTGAAATTCTTGCATTTGCTGACTCAAATGTCAGCAGTGAGAAACAGAGATTGGCTCATCCTAGGTCAATATACCCAGTAGAGCGATGAGTCACCCCTGTGTGTGCCAGTTTCTTCCCATCAACTGCAAAGAGTCTAGAAAACTAGCTCAGACTTGCATGTCTAGAGGGGAGAGCTTCCAAAAAATCTGATAAGTGCGCTTGAGTGTGGACGGGGTGAGTAATTTCCAATGAAACACCTATGACAACACTGCTTTCACTGAGCTGCTGTGAATATGGAGCTCACTGAGATGTGGGATAAGACACAGAGCTCCAGAGGCACAGTTTCTATGGGGGAAAAAACCTAGCTGGAGTGAGGTGGCTCATCCCAGGCGTGCTGTAACACGCTGTCTTTGTATTTGTGTTCACCTGAAGGTACAGGGGCTAAAGCTTAAGGAAAAGGTTATAGTCAGCTCCAGCTAGAAGATGAGGCATACCTGTGCATCCCTCTGGCTTGTAGGATCCCACCACTAGATCTCAGCCCTCTCTCAGGATTATCGGTAAGGCCCGCTCCCCTTGAATCCCTTTCAGGTTCATTCTCATGGGTAAACATGGCTAGTTATTTATCCCAGAAATACACGGAGACCTGACTCGAGCACCCACTGGCACAAACCCATGGGGTAAGTGTGCCATACCTACCCACTGCACACACGACTCAGAGCAGCTGAGAGGTGGCTGCTGCAACCCTGCGCTTCCGTGTTGCTCAGCAGGTGACTTTTTGGATGCTGCAAAATTTACTTGTTTAGTTTTTAGCTGTGGTAATCATACTTGACAGCTTAGGGTCTGTCTGCTCAAGCTTTTGTTCTCGACTAATGACAGCAGTACAAAAGGGATTATGTCAGTGTGGCTGATTTCTGTATGTTTACCCCGTTGACGTCAGTGGAGCTCTATGGATACAGCACACGTTCAGAGCTCCCACTGAATGTGAAGCAACTCATGAATACAAAAGTTAATATACTCACTGACGATCCGCCCCTCAGGCCTCTGAGCTAGGAGGGTCAGCAGAAGCACGTATAAAAGCTACCCTTATGCACTGATGTTCTCAGCCTCTGCATTTTGCTCAGCAGTGCTGCAGCAGATGTTAAGCTCGTGAGCCACATAATTTTCCCTTCCCATATATACTGGAGAATAATGAGCATGAAATATAAATGCATTCAAGAAGAGTTTCTTCCTTCTAAGGTCTCTCTCTGGATCAGGTTAGTGGAGCTTTTAGCATTACAGTGACTTTAATTTCTTTTCCCAAAAATTCCCTGAGGTGGGATTTTGCAGAAGATTTTAGACCTGGCTTGGGCGTGCACTTAAGCTGATGCAGACTGCTGTTAAAAATCAGCACATATAAGCATATCCTAAGCACGCAAATGAGAAAAGAAAACTTTGGTTTCCCCACTCTTTTTCTTTCTTGATTACACATAAGTGTTCATCAATTTGCACAGTTATCTATTTACTATGAATAGAGCAGCCTCATGGAAATATTGAGTTGCTGTTGGACACAATATGAGTTATATTACTGTGAATTACACACTTTGGGTAAGAGATATCAATAGGAAGTTTGTTTGCCAACAATGGATAGCAAAATGAGTTCATCTTAGATCTGTTGAAAAGTTTCAGATTCCCATTTCTTCCAGCATGTTTTCAGCTTCACCCTGGCAGTTGTCTTGCAAAGATAGAAACATAGAGAGTTTATGAATTTATGATGAAAAGCACAGCCAAAGCATTTGTTTTACGGGGGCAGATAAGATTATCTTTCCTAACCAATTCAAATGATAGACGTTGCTCAAGACTATTTAAAACCACTGTGCAAGAGTCATAACATCATTAATTATGCTGCAAATACCTGGTGGTGTTTAAAACATACAACAGTAATGATTAACTTTGAAACTTATCATGTCTAATTTACCTCTTCAAAAGCTAACTGCAGGAGTCTCAAATATAGAACATCTGGTAAATGCAAAGTCTCCATAGACAGAAGCAATTTTTCCACTAACCTGTTGTTATAGAAGCCAGTAACACAACCTTTTCCTCTTAAATACACTGTGACTCCTGTTCATGCTTTTCTTACCATTATTCTCTTGATAAACTGTCGAAGAATTATTACTAATTATGGCCACAACTAATAAACTACCGGAGAGTGGCCAAACACCGCTGATGTGGCTCCAGTGCTGTTGCCGAGGCCATGTAAGCGTGAAAGAGGGTGTAAATGAGCCTTTCAACTCTGCAGTGGCCAATGGTGTTGCATTTTTCAGTATAACCGTGCCTTTCCTCATGGCCATGTGAGAAAAGTCATGAATTTTATTTAGCACTCACTTCACCTGCAGCTTTGCCATGCTGTGAATGTGCAGGAGCACTTTCAAAGGAATGTCTGTGTTCGGAACAATAAAATTCAACCATTTGCTCTGTGTATCTTGCAACATTCCTGCTACCTCCTTGCTGAAGCGTGATCAGTCCTTACTTGTCCACTCCAGAAAGGTGGTTCATGGGCAGTATTTTTCTCTCCATCAGCTTCAGGGTGCCCTGGTCAGGGTGAGGCACGCATTGTGGGAGAGAGATTAACCATGAGGGATAGCAGAGACTTCCCTCTGGATACCCAGGGAGATTGTGTGAAGCATCCCATGCTGTCTCAAGTCCCATCAGAGACAACAGAGTTATTTGTGGATTCAGGTACCATAATATTAAAACATGACTCTCAGATAGTTGAAGCTGACTGTACTCTGGAAGATGAAGTCAGGGTATCAGACCACGAATGAGCTCGTGAAAGAGGCCAGGAACAGCTTTCATTCATCTGTGTGGTAGGTACCAAAGGGTTACTGACACAGCAGGGCCAAGGTATATAAAAGCTCGAGCCCAATAACTGTAAGGCTCGGCTTCCTTCACATGTGTACTGTAATACATGTCACACACTTTCCCATCGGTTATGAACTTGTATCACTTATTCTCCATCCGTGTTTTAATTAGTTCACACTGTTATCTCCATGGCAAGTGTGCATCTGCAGTCCAGCCATTAATAACATCCCATGTTCAACATGGAGGGATCTTCTTCCCATGGGTGTGGAAGCCTGCCTATTCCTGCAGCCCCCCATGGAACCTCATCATGCCATCTCTCAGGCACAGGCAGCAGCTCCCTGTGCACCCTTTTCCAGGCCCTGCGAGTGCCTCCTACCTGGCTGGCTTCTGGGAGCACTCGATTGCAGCTGAGGTGGTCTTTCAAGACTGAGTAGCCACTATTTTTCCTCTACTTCTCGCTGCCTCCCCATCATAGCACAACTGAATGAGTGCTGCTCCACATTACACCCTTTCAGAGGCTGATGCACTGACTGCAAATGGCTGGGATGCACTGAAAGGCAGCCACATCCCTCTCTCCTGAACATGTGAGCCCTCAGGGGGCTGGAAACACGGCACCCTGCCACTAAGACAACCACCTCCAGGGTTGACTCCCTTCCTCCACGCACCCCGCTTGCCAGTGGAGGTAGGGAGGGACTGGCCAAGTGGGCAGCTACTCTAATGGCATCGGTAATAGGCAGAGACGATGCTGTGGGATTTCACTCCAGGATGCTACACTGGGCAGGTGCACGTAAACAAAGGCAAGGAGAAATGCGTAGAAATTATCCTCCATGCTTCACCCTTCATTCACCATTGTTGTCAGTGGGGACTCCTTCATGTGCTGCATAGGGCCAGCAGTGCTGGCAGCAATGTTGGTGACAGCAAGGGTCTGTCCCCTGCATCATTTCAATGGGGGCTGCCAAAGAGCGGCTGGCTCCAGGCACCCTTCGTTTCTGCTGGCTGCTCCAGTCCTGTTGCACCTCCAGAGTGGTCAGTGTAAAAATATGATTTCAAGGATCTCAGCCTGCAGTAAAATAAGATTTGAAAGAAAAATATAAAACTAATAAGGGAAGTGCCTACATACCAGTGTGTAAATAAAACAGAGTTTCTAGGGAGATACAGTATCTTTACTAAACCAGCTGTGAAAACCGGGAAAAGAATAGGCAAGCTTTCTGAAGCTACACAGCTTGGGTGGGCATGACTTCAGGCAAGATCAGAGGGGCCTGAAATAACCCACATTTTATGAAAAAAAGCAAGAAATTAAATTCAGAGCTAGAACTGAGCTAGAGAATTACCAGGCACAGAGGAGGGTCACCACAGCATGGAAAGCTATCTGTTTCCCCATATGGTACGTGAGATATGCCTCCCTTGAACTGCCACTATAACCTGGGCTCCCTGTCATCTACAGCAGAAAGAGGCTGGCGTCAAGGAACTTGGATCTCACAGATCTGGAGGGGACCAATGACCCCGCACTTGGATGAGAGTTATTTTCCCCAGCTGACTGTCTGCCAAGTTGCAGAAGGCAGCAAGTACAAGAGGAGACATGCTGGTTGTTGCAAGGTACAACCCAGCCCCTCCATGAGCAGTTACAGTAAGTTCATCTCTCTGGAGTAGCTTTTGTTGAGTTTCATGTTGTGCAGACATTTTCTTTATGAAATTCCCTGCATTACCATCCACAATTTTATTCTAATTTGACGGGACTCATCCGCCTTGCTTGATTGAGCACTTTAGAAAGTCGTATTTGACATTAACTTCCCCTAAAAACAATGACACTTGGTCCAATCTACCTATGTGTAGGTCACATAGTCCCAAAGCCATGGAGGGGTTTAGATGCTTAACACTCAGTGTCAGCTTGCATCAGTGGCACCCTGTATATACTACTAGAGTCTTTCATCTCTTCTCTAACCTTGGGTGCCCAAGGCACCTATTACTGGACAGAGGTCACACACTTGTGAGATATTCAAACATTCACATAGGTCTGTAGTCTCTGGAGTAAATCCTGCTTCCATTTCCACCCCAGCAAAGCTGCTGAGAATCACAGCAACGCATGAATGCAAATGAAGACACTGTTTGACTCACAATTATTTGTGTCTTGACAGACATGGAGCAAACACAGCACACACATTGCCCCACATGGTTCCCAATCTACAAAAGCAAAATTATCCAGAAAAGGTTGGTGAAATGGAAATGGAATGAAAGTTTTACCATGCTCATTAGAAAAGGTCAAGGTTGGTGAAATTGCCTGCCTACCTGCTTAAGCATATTTTTCCAGTAATAGTGTCATTCCTACTCTTGTTCAGGTTTATGTTCCCAAATGTGACAGCTGTTCCCAAGGCCATGCTCTCTGAAGACCACTCATAGTGAGTCCAAAATATGCAGGCTGTGGATCTACTGGCTCTGGACTGCACCCGCCAAGTAGATCCATCTCCTCCTGCATCTGTCTACAGGCAGCAGTGATTTGGCCCAGGACCACGAGGTTTCTAGTCATGCCAGCAAGGCCAATGGCTCAGACAACTGGTCCAGTCCTCCTTTCATCCAAACAAAGCTTCTACATGGAAGCACTTCTGGAAAGCCAACTGCAACAAAAATAGCAACTGCAGATACTAGAGCTGCTGAAAACTAATAGCCAGAAAAGGTTTCCCCACATAAAGATCACTGTTAAATTCAGGCTCCATATGTAAATGAAACACACCTGTTGGCTAAGTCTACTGTTTAATGAAAAATATCACACTGCATTGAAGCCCTCTGAAGAATATTACTGAACTTATCACAGAATTTCTTCATAGGTTTCTTCAAGTAAAATGACATTTTAGAAGGGACTCTAAAGAAATAAGCAAAGAAAAACCAATATAAACACATAAAATAAAAGCAGATCTGTGTGTACATATGAGGTAAAGAGAGATGTCACCCTCGTAATCATCTCTCATAACCAGATGATGTTCTAAGTCAGTCTGAGGAGTCAGTCAGCATTTTGGACTCTGGGGGTGTCTCCCTTGGAAGGATGACCTGAGGAGGCATTTGTTTGCTACAATGCTGTCTAATT
This sequence comes from Balaeniceps rex, assembly GCA_013401315.1. Classification (NCBI taxonomy): domain Eukaryota; kingdom Metazoa; phylum Chordata; class Aves; order Pelecaniformes; family Balaenicipitidae; genus Balaeniceps; species Balaeniceps rex. The sequence goes on from VYZW01010207.1 coordinate 62,973, forward strand.
ATGAAGAATAGACATGGAGTCCCCATATCCCTGCATACCTGACAGCTCCAATTGCCTGCTTTTTTATTAGATGTACGAAGAGAGCCACTGGATTGCAGTGGGTGGGTTACTGGAGGGGGGAGGAGAAGGCAAAGGCAGCACTGACCCTTCCCAGGGCTGTCCAGTCCAGTGCTGTCTCGGTGCGTGACAGGGACTGTGCATCCCCCCTTCACGCTGCTGCCACATCTACTCCTGAAACAGATCCATGCACCCTCCTTTGGCTTTCCAAATGACCCATGTTTGAGGCAGAGGCTCTTATCACTTTGGTTGTCTGTGGCTTTCCGCATTTCTGACTGGTGAGGGGCAGCTGGTACACTGGGCAGCAGCCTCAGGCAGGATCCACCTGCCACCCATGTACGGCAGCTACGTGCACGTCTCTTGAAAATGATGTTCTTACAAAGGCGAGATCAAAAAAGCAAGAATGCTGCTCAGGCAGAATAATCAAGGTGAAAGGACAACTTCAAAAATAGGAAAATAGCAAGAAAGCTAAGGAGTAGACCAGCAAGCAAAATGTCCAGAATAGAAAATTAGGCAATCAAGGTGACAGAGCAATCAGCTGAGGCCACGGGCATGATTGCCAGAAGGCACCACCCCATAAGCCTGCAGGGTCCAAGGCCCTCAGCGGATGGGAACAGCCACAGCTCCACTCAGGCCAAGCTGGGGGCTTACTCATTTATTCATAAATCCTACACACTGCGCACTGATGTTCACATGACAGCATTTTTAAAACTGACATCCCAGTTTTCTCCATGTCTTTTAGAGAGAAAGTGTCAGGCTTTATACCAGTTTCTTAAAAAAGACCAGGCAAAGCTTAAAAACTTCAGCATTGATACAGAAAGCAAATATGCTTTTTTCAAAGGGCATTCGTCTGTTTCAAATCAAGGGAAAATCTCCATGTCCTTATTCCCTCCTTTGAAATGTGTTGCTTTTTTCCCTTATAACTCTCTTGAAAGAAAGATAAGAGATTTTAGGTACTGTCTGCAGTTCTCCTTTTCATGCAAATGCTTCCTACGTTTATTTTCTATTTACTGAAACAGGATATAATTGGAGTTATAGTTTGTTTAAAAGGGATAAATATATACTGTACCATGTAATATTATGTATACTATAAGTACTATAGTATAAATAACATATCTATTATTTCCCTAGAACACATAGGTGTTGTACCTTGACTTCAGCCCTGGGGGCTAGTTTCTGGCAGCTTGCTATAATTGTGTAGGGTGAGCATTCAATGGGGGGAAGGACTGTGCAAAGGTGGAATGAGCCCACTTGTAATGATGGCTCTTACGAGCTGATGGAGGTTTGATTGAAGTAGCTCTGAGGAGCTTTAGTGGTTATGGGAGGCAGCGCCTCTTCTCAAAGTCCAGGTCTTATTATATATTTGTATTTATTATGCATTATATATCACCATGAGTGCTGACAAATCTGCAATCCTCATTCCTTCACACATTTCAGAAATGAGCTAACCTGCACTTTATTCCTGGAGTCCCAATGTTGTAGGAAGAAGATGTAGTTTGAGAAGGAGCCATAAAAAAGACAGCAAAGCAAGACCCACAGCAACTCCGTCTACCGACTCCTACAATGTTATGCATGTCTAACTATCGTTTGTCTTTTTAACGCGGTGAAATTCTCTTTGAAAAAGCAAATTCTATGCACAACGAAATACTGCTGTTCTAGTGACGTTGTTGTACATGTTGAGAGTTAGATCACATTTGTTATTGTTTAGGCTTATACATTACTTACTCCATTTCGTCAATAGCTGTGCCAGTGCACGCAGGAACAGAAATAAATCCTAATGAACACTACAATGACAGAAAGCAGTTGTACCGAAGTGTGGGACATGCTCCAAGCAATGAAGAATGACTGAGGGAAACCAGGCAAAACTGGCAAAAGCTTACTAAGCGACACAGAAATGCTCTGTGAGGGTGTGGAAGAACCCACCTCCACTAGAAATGCACTAAAGGAAGGAATTTCAGGGCTCCTTTGTGCTCCAGACAAGCCACACAGGCACTCTGGACTTAGACTGGGACAAACTTATAATGGTTTGCAGGATCTTGGAGTGAGTCAGTGATGGTTCACTAGTGAGCAGTAGACAGCAGGGTACAATTCCCCAGTCACTGAAACACCCAGCATTTCACCATGGGCTCCCCAGAGGCAGGATATTGCTTTACATTTAAGAATCCATTTCAGTAAAGCACTTACTTAAGCAGATACTCAATAGTAAACAGACAAATCAAGCACATGTTGCTGCACAAGAAAGCTAAATCTGCTCTGGACCGTGCCACAAGGCACTCCCCTCTCAGCAGCACAAATACAACTGTTGTGCCTCCGGCTGCCAGCTCTTTCTTCTCCATCCCCAAGGTTCACAGACTTCGAGCAAAGTCCAGTGCTAAAGCGTGAGCATGAAAGGAATCCCTTTGCGGAAGATCAAAAATCCATCCTGGCTTGCCTTGCTCTACTGCATGCTGTCATTCCTGTGATTGCTCCTTCTGGCATAGCTCCATTGTCTTAAAATAGATCGTCTCTGAAAGGGCAGTCATTAGAGTCAGCAGTTTATTTTGAACGCAGAGAAGTACCAGGCATTTCAGGAGCCCGCCAGCTTCTTCTTTTCAACCCTGCGATCAAGACAAATCTCCTGAGCACATTTCTGTGCTGAACATCTTTCTGGCTGAACTGGTGCTCCCGTCATTTTCCTTTCATGTTTCCAATTAGATGAAAGGATTTTGCACAGGGTTTCCTGTAGTGACATTTACTGTCACATCTTTTGTATACGGGCACCCACCTATACGCTGTGTGGCAGTGACATGAAAGTAAAACTGAGCCTGAATATTGCAGGCTCAGATAATTACCGTAGTATGACAGAGGCTTTCTTCAGGAATCTTTCCATCTCCTATACTCTGTGCCAGGGCGTTTTGTCCACTGCATCGTAATCTTGCTTGTAATGGCACTTCCCACAGTAGGAAATAAGTGTCCTAAGAATTAATAGGAGTCTTAAGGAGATTAAGTCATCAGGGCCTTTGCTAAGTGAACACAGCATTATTCACACACTTAGCATTTAGCATGTGCTTAAATGCTTTTAACAAGTGTGGCTGAAGGAAGGAGACATCTCGCCCCAAAACACGCTGCATAATTAAAGGTGAAACAACTATATACCCCTTCCAGGGCCCTGAAATAAATATGACCTGCTGTCTCACGCCAGTTTTCTATGCATGTATGTGATTTCAGTTCCTGTCTCCCATATGTCCTTTTGCAATGCTCTCTCTCACTCCTCCGATGCTTTTACAGTCCACTGCTGATGTATTTTGCGAAAAACAAAGTAAGGCACTTTTACTGAGGGAGAGCATCTTCCCTTCCCTGGGCTGATTTCATCTTTTCGTCTCCAATCCACCTCGCTGTATCTCATTTCCAACCAGCACTTTAAAAGCAAATCTGCTTGGAAAGCTATTTTTTAAACATTTTTTCTTTTTAAGGTTGCTGCTGCTCAGGTAATTTTCCTTATCACTATGATGTTGACTCAGAGCAGCACAGGGCAGATGAAGGGAAGGAAGCAAGGACGCCAGGTCAGTACCAGGACTTCTCTGCGCCCCAAGGACAAGCCAATTACATCTTTCAGCCAATGCCTCGGGGTAAGTCAGTAAAAGATGTAATAGCAAAGTGTTTCCTTTTAGTTGTGAAGATAGAAACATTTTTAGCAGGAGATTTTTAAGCGTCTGTGTTATAGCAGAGCTGTAAATACAAGCAGAAATGCTTCCACACCTGCAGGTTACTGTGCCCACAGTTCAGCTCCTGTAAGCGGCACAGGAACATAGAGCAGCGACGGTCTGCTTTCTGCATGGCAGCATATGAAGATACAATGCAAAAGGTGGATTCACCCGAACCTTAGAAGCTACTTACAAAAAACCAGAAGACTTCTGGGAAAAGGTCTGCAGCTTTTGTATCTGTTTCCATTACGATGACTTCTGAGCCTGAACACTTGCTCACGATTTTTCTAGTCTACTAACTCCCCTATTTTTCCTCAGCTACTGTCAGAAGTTTGTGCCAGTGTCATTTGGCAGGCCTGGCCCTTGGAGGGAGCTGTTCCTTCTCCTGAAGACAGCTGCCTTGGCCTCTTCCGCTGCCAAGGCTTTTCAATATGTGAAGACGAGGAAACTGGCAGCAGTGTTGAACAAGATTTATTCAGCAGTTCGTTATTGCAGAATCACAGACCCACACAGGCTGGAAGGGACCTCCAGAGGCCGCCTGCCGTGACCCCTGCTTAAAGCTGGGACAGTGAGAGCAGGTTGCTCAGCAGAGCTTCAAAATCTCCAAGGATGAAGATTCAACAACCCCTCTGGGCTACGACAGTCTGCTCCTCTGTTTGACCACTCTCACAATGAAAATTTTTTTCCTTATATCTGATGATCATTTCTCCAGTTCCAGCTTGTGTACATTGCATCTTCTTGTAGTCCTGTCCACTGCACCTTGTTGTAGCCCTGTCCACTGCACTGCTGAGAAGAGTTTGGCACTGTCTTCTCTATACCATCTCATCTGATGGCCCTTTGCTGGGCTCACCCCAGCATATCCATGTCTTTCCTGTACTGGGAAGCCTGAAACTGAACCCAGTACTCTGGATGTGCCTCCCCAGTGGTGAGCAGAGGGGAAGACACGTTTCCCTTGACCTACTGGCAACACTTGCTGATACAGCCCAGCACACTGCTGGCTCATGTCCCACTTGTTGTCCACCAGGACCCCCAGATCCTTTTTTGCAGAGCTGCTCCCCAGCCAGTCAGACCCCAGCCTGCACTGGTGTATGGGGTTGTTCCTTCCCAGGTGTGGGACTTTGCATTTCCCAGTGCTGAATGCCATGGGATTCCTGCCTGCCCATTTCTCCAGCCTGTCCAGGTCCCCCTGCACAGCAGCCGTCCCTCCAGCAAATTGACCACTTCTCTCAGTTTGATATAGTCCACAAAATTGCCGAGAGTGCACTCTGCCCAATCATCCACAAAACTAGTAAAGACGCTGAAGTGTTTGCCCCAGCAATGGTCCCTGAGGGTTGTCACTAGTTGGACTTTGCACCACCGGTCACATCCTCTGAGCGTTCATGTCCAGCCAGTTTTCCATTCACCATCCACTGACCTAGTCCATATCTCACCTGTTTGGCTGCATGGATATTGTGGTGGATAGGTACTAAAGTCAAGGTAAACAACATCCCCTTCTCCACTGAGATGGTCATCTCATCATAGGAACCAGTCAGGTTGATCTGATATGATTTGCCCAGTCACCTTCTTGCCCTTCACGTGATCAGAAATTACTTTCAGAAGGATTTGCTTCATGATCTTCCCAGGGGCTGAGGTGAGTCTTCAGTAGTAAACTCTCAAAAACATTTCAGAAGAGAATAAAATATCAACTCCTGGAGAAGTAGTAATAACCTTGTAAGTGCCCAGAAGTATACCTGGAAAAGTGGGCTAAAACCCCAGGGATTATTGTACTGCCTTTACAGGAACTGGGGGCAAGTGAGAGCAACAAAGGGACTGTCACCACCATGGTGGTGGTGTGAGGGGTGCTGCACTGAGAGTCTCTCCTGCTTAAACTTCCAACGATGAGACATCAGCCAGTGCTGCTACAGCGGTCCTACTTGTGTCCACCTCCACACTGTGTTGGTCTGTAACCCCTGACGGTGAGGTCTTGGTCAGTTCAGGAGCACCAGGTAGTCCATGCTTAGTTAAAAATCCAACTACTTTTAATGCTCAAGTGTTAATTTACAGTTGTTAGTGGCATAGGAGGGATCTAGGGTGAAATGTACAGTATTCAGGGCGGGTGGTGAATCATTGGACTGCCTTCAGATTTTAGGAAGCTGTTCATCTGTCTGCAGTTTTTCCCTTCAAGGATAGTCTATTGAATTTTTTATTTTTTTTTTTTTTTTTTTTTTTTTTTTTTTGGACTGGAAGGACAATAAGTACTCACAATCTGTTCCTTCTCATTGTGCTTCTGGTAGCCAAAAAAATACACCAAAAATACCATTCATCTGTGCATAAAGATTACCAATGGTATTGCACCGCCTGTAATATTTTATCAGAATGAAATTTAAGTAGGTCAAGAAGCTCATACAAATTAAGATGCTCTAAAAGTTCATTCTCTTTGGAAACAGCTACTTTTTGCTAAGAGTTACCTGCTTTCCATTTCTCAACTTATGAGACAATGCGACGACAAAGGGCCAGGTGGGGAACAGTCCAGTACAGGCAGCAGTGAGGAGTAAAACAACACCCTGTGGAGCTAGGCAGAGGCTGACACTTTGATTATCAATGCTAGAGATGAAGTCCTACTTCCCGTCGTATATGATATGCTTTAAGTATGAATGTTATTGAATCTCCTGGTGTAAAGAAGATTTAAAAAAAATGTGTGCGGGAAGAACAGATTCAATAGGTGGCATTTTCATCCTGTCTTGGTATTAGGGACAGAGGATGGCAGGATGGTTTTCTTAGCCCTGGTTTCACAAGGAACATGGCCATGTCCCCAGCCCTGTGTATGTAGCTCCGGTACGTGTCCCTCTTCAGCCTGGACCTTCCTTCTAACAATCCTGAGTGAAAAAGTGACATACATTACAGTTTAAAACAGTTGCAGCAGTATTTAGGAGAAATGGAGCCGTTCCTTCAAAATAGCATGCAACTATCCACCTCACTGGCATTCATTTTGGAAACGGGTCATTTTTATGAATGAACAGTGATTCATGCAGCCTGATCCAAAGCTTACTGAAATCAAGGGGAAAATTTCTTTCGGTTTCACTGGATTTGGGTCAGCTGCATGATAGGCTAAAGGGGTTTGCACACATCCAGAGAGAGCGTGGAGACAATTAAAAGCTTATTTGCAAAAACTGGGTCTACGGGATCCTGTTCTAAGGGATTGCCACCTGCCCTCATAAGATAGTCTGCTGCCTGCTTTCCTGCCTGAACAATGAAATGAACCTGACGGATTAGCTACTATAAAAAGTATAAATACTCTCCTTGAAAAAATAAAGCCTGCCATTCCCTGATGTTTTCTGTCACTGAATCCTCTGGTAATTGAGACTGCTGTGCCAAGAAAAATTTTCAGACTCCTTGGCAATTTGTTGCAGTGTCTGAAAGGCTACGTGTTACCCGCTCGCTACAACCTTTAACACCAATTCACAGTGATCTCAGAAATTATGTAGGGAACAAGCACCATTTGTGTGCGTTCATCCTATTAAAATTATTGCTGCAATAGAAGGACCATCTGTCCATTTAATGGGAGAATCTGCTTTAAAATTACCTAACTCTCTTCTCAGCTAAATATGTATATATTTTATTCTTTTTAAAAAACAAAGAGAAATGTCTTCCCCCTCCAAAAAAAAAAAAAGACTAAGGAGACCCTTTTCTGACATTGTTTTGTCCTGTTTTCATATGCTGTAGCACTGTTAACATCAGCGGGTTTGCTCGGTCCTAATTTGCCCCAGTTCAGTGGAGACCAGACCTGCTGAGGGCTGAGCCTGGAGTACATTTAATGATGCCTGCATTGAATGGTCCTGGGCATCCCCGAAGGATATCCCAGACCGACTCACAAGGGCTTACTAGCCCAACAAAGGGGACGTTAACATTGATCAGGTTAATGGAAGAAAAGCTACAACCATGAGCCCATGGTCCCCTCAGAAGATGCTGGTTTGAACCTGTCAATCAGAGAAGATTTGGGCAGGATTTTCTGCTGCAGATCCCCTGGATTTGAGGGCAGCAAGGCTATATTTTTATTTAAAAGCAATACAGGTCAGGGTCAAATGCCCTGAAGGGCAAGTGGTGCTTCACAGTTTGTATCCATCAGTGCAGAGTCTCTTCTCTGCTTCCCTGAATCAAGGTGGCCTCATCCAGGGTGCCCGTGGGGAACCAGTCCTGCTTTGCACCCTCTCCAGTGCATGTACCAAAACTCTTCTGGACGTACATGAGTCTCCAGAAGGCAGCCTGTGCTACCAAAAATCTTCTGCAGAAATGACATAAATACAGGCTATTGTTAACATGAATGGCCAGTCTGGACAAGTCTTTAAGAATAAAAGCTGCTCTGAAATATATGGTAGGCACCCGCAAGATGTTTTCTGGCTTCTGTTTATCTTCATTGTGTGCGGAGGTGCTTATTACCATTTGCATATAACTTTAGTTAGTCAAACTGTAATTTGCCTGCTTCCCAAATTAAAATGGACAATGTGAATATGGCCATTTTCCCAGCTCACTGTGCAATGCAGGCCATGTGTTACAGAGAGTGTTGATCCTCTAATCATGTAATAATGCAAATGGCTGGGAAGAAAAAATATAATCAGCTCATTAAGAAAACAGAAAATCTTTCCTGTCAAGCCAGACCTGATTTAGCAATTTCATCATTTATGTCCAGCCAGGCAACACAAAGTGCAAACTTTCTTTTCATTTGCTTGTAGCCTACGTAAGGCACATGAAAACCTCAGATACAAAATTAAACAACATGTAGTAGGCTACTATGTAAGTAGGGCTTTGTTCCAGTTATTACTAAGCTCTTTTTTCAGGCTTAGGTCTATGATCCCAACCTCAGAGAGATGTCTGGGTTGACGTAGATGGTGCCTCCTGTCAGGCTGTCCCTGTGGCTGCAGCACCCGCTCCGTACATCGCCTTGCTCCTTGGGCTCGCTGCTCCTCATCCTGCCCACACCTGCCCACAGCTCTGGTAGTTCAAAGGGATGCAAACCCCCCAGCTCACATCCCCATGTGGGATAAAGCAAATACATTAAAAGCTTATAGAAACCTCTCCATGCATAGCCTGGGAGGATGTCAGAATAAGCATTCTTGAGAAATACATATTTTATTTCGGTGAAACCTGAAAAGTGTTAGGGCTGACCGTTCTCTTTTTGAACACAGACAAAGATGAAAAGAGTGGAAAACCCACATTTCAGCTGAGAGCCACAATTGCTTTTCTATAAAACATCCAGTTCTGATTCTTTCAGCTGATCAAAATTCAGAATTTTGATATAGTGGGTAATTCTGACATTTAAAAGAAAAAAAATCAAGTGTCCTGAAAAATATTCAACTGAGGTTGAGTTTTCTTGAGCAGTGGGACCCTAAAAAAAATCTTACACCCATTACTTTCCCTCTTTTTCTGCTAATAGAGATGTCTTCCTATGGAGTGTTTTAATTTCCCTGAGCAGGAATTTCCCAACAGTGAATAACGGTCTGCCAGAAAATGTGCAACCAATTTACCAATTTTAATAATACCAAAGAAAAAGTATCTTTCCAGCAGAAGAGCAAGGTTATTTTAGCCCTCAGCTTTCCCTGCAGAAGAGAAGGTTTTTGCACTGTTCTGTACCTTAGGGCTGTGGTGCAATGCCAGGTATTTTGGTGGAAATATCTCTCTGCTGCACTAAGGCTGGTAGAGCTCCTACAGTCAAGGCCTGTTCAACCCTTGCTCTTCACACTAATCTAACTAATCATCATGTCAGTGAGTGATAAGGAAACCTCTCACTGGGCACTTGTTTCAAAGGGAGAAATTCCAATCTTTTCTCTGCCGTCTGGCTGTGCAGGAAGAATAACACTGCCACTGGCAGGGCAGTGGCGTCCACTGCTTTTAATCTGCTGTGCAGAGGGAGCAGAGGTGTGTAATGCAGGTATAGCTCAGGGCTCCTCTTCTCTTGTTGATATTTGGCTGCTTAAGCATTAGCTGTGCTTCGTCAGATGAAAATTAACCAGTATTTCCAGCACCTTCATCTGACAAGCCGGGATTCACAGGAACACTGAATGCAAGTGTGTCTATGGTAAAACTGACAATAAAATCCTTCTGCTAATATCAGATTAAAAGCTCTGAGCATCAGGAGACCATGGTAAAAGACAAGAAAAATGTTTCCCACCATCCAGGGATAACAGATGAGGCAGCAGATGCCAGCATAACAACTGTGGGAGTGCAATACTTTATGTAGGGAAGTGGCACATCTAGGTGGGAAGAAAACAGAGCAAGTGAACCTGCTGTCAGAAGGTTCAGCAACATCTGCAGACCCTGGTATGTGGTGCTAAGGCATTCTTTCCCTTGTGAACCCCCAGCTTTGAGACCTTACCCTTCCATCTTGGTTCCTCACGATCTTCAAAGAGCAATTGGATTGTTCATATACTTGCATCAAATTTTAGAGAAGCATTATGTGAACATCAGGAACTGAAGGAAAAATATGTCAGTGTCCTTGGAATAAATAAATGGCCCAAAGGATTGTTTTTTGGCTTTGCATCTCACCTGCATCCCTGTACACTCCCGGCAGGGCATTTCTTGAACCAAGTGCAAGAGATAACAGTGACTGAGTAGAAAAACTCACCAAGAACTCCTGAGAAGATAGCCAGCTCCAAGTCATGGTCCAAACCCCCAAAATCAATTTTCAAAGTAAATAATGTTTGATTCTTTTTCTCGTTCTTCTGTACCTTCACAGCACACGTTACTAAGCAGTTCTCTGCAATTCCATTGCATGCCACGTAACTCCTCTCACAGTCACAACTTGGAAGTGGAGGAGTTAATTGTGTGACCACAATTCTATGAATTCTATGAATTTGACTGCATAATCATAAGATTGGGTGAACTGGGACTTCGGGAGAAATGTTGCACACCGTTCAAGCTTCATGATAACCAGAGAGTTGGGAACACTGTTGTGCTATCTCCGAGCAGCAGAGCGTTTGGGCAGGAATAGCTCTGCACGCCCACAGCAGGCAACGGTGTCAGCAATTTCTTTGAGAAGTAAAGAGCTATTTTTGTATTACAAAGGACTGTGTCTGGCAACTTTTTCAACCATACATAAACATCAACTTTTATTTCATCCTAAGCTGAGTTTCAAAACGTCTTTAAGAAATGGATTCAGCTTGCCCACTGCAAAATGTCACCAGCCCCTAGCCTACGATCCATGCCAAGTGCTGCGACCTGTGAGCCAGCTGTCCCATGGACGCACACAGAGCAGAGCCACCTCTGCAGGTATCTGTTCCAGCCTTTGCACAAGAGTTACCCTGCAGGGCCATGCCAGGCTCTGCCATCTCCGCTGGGAGCATCTCTGTGGAGATCTACCTTGTTCAGTAACATCAGCCCATCGTTCTTCTTTCCCTGTTTGTGGAGGAATTTTTATGGTACCTCTTGAGGCGGCTCCAGGAGAGGTATTCCCACCAGCTGGACAAACCCACCCTCCTCAGCCTTTTTTCAGGGAGCGCTGACCCTGCCTTTAATCAGCATCAGTACCTAGAAATGCTGAAATGTCATGGTCTGTTGTAGAGAATGAGGTCACCTCCTGGTAATCCCTCTCTGTCATCAGGAGTGTGGGTGAATACAGAGCAGCGCTCCGCACCTCACTGCTGCCCACATCCACAGAGGTATGAAAGGCTAAAGTTCAGAGGTGGGTTTCTAAAGGCCCTCTGCCCTCTTCAAGGAACTAGATAACCTCTGTGGCTCATAACGTTTTGAAATATTAGTGTAAAAGTCCTTAAAGACCAACAGCATTGCATTTGCTGTCAGATCACAGCTTAAGTGGAAAACACAGTAGGTGAAGAACTCCCTGCTGAGCCCTAAAGCCGCGTCTGGTATTTGCAGTGCGTTTACCAAATCAAATCACAGGGTAATTTAGAGAAACTGAAAGCTATGTAAGGCCTCGCAGGCAATACTTGATTTCAGATGCAGCGGAGCATCTCAGTGGAGGGTTCAGCTCCGAGTGAGGAAGGGGTGTGTACGATGGCACTGCAGGCAAGGCTCCAAAGAGCAGTTCAAAGCAGGTAGTAAAAGTGCACTAAAGCACCAGGAAAAATACATCTCAAGTCAGCTGAGTGCCTGAGTTGAGAAATAGACCCCATTTACAAGGTACAGCCAAGTTTGGGAATGCAATTGCAGGTAAAATAGTCAGACAGAGAAACAAATAGGCTTCTGCTTGAGAGATTTGCAAATCACATACCCCACCTGCAGCAAGCCCAGCAAGCTAAATTGGATTTGGACTTGCTGAGAAATCTTTAGAGAAATTATGTTTTCTTTTATTTCCCTGTGGATATACATTTTCACTGCTCTGCCTCCCACCATCTACCAAGAAGACAGAGAAGAATGATTGTCAATGAAGTGCAATGTTATGAGCAACACGGGAAAAGGAAGCTGCTGCCTCAACAGTTACGCTGATGTGCACCCGTGAATTCCCGTCAGATGCGGGCATAGCAGCACTCTCCCTCTAAGATGGTTCATTTTTGCATCAAAATTGATTGTGTATGAAGACTTACAACAGAAGTTTTCAAATCGGCCTCTAATTTGGGCAAGTTCAGTTTCTTGCTTTTGATAAACATTGATATGTCTCACTGATGCCGTAGGTGATATTTTTCTAAGAAAAGGACTGGGTTGTTTTTCTATGACAGGTTCTGGACAGTAAAAGACCCTGATTCAGCATGCATTTTGATCACTATCTGCACATGCCAAAAATCAGAAACACCCAAAAGGAAAAAGATTGGGAAACATTTATTAAGTTATTTTGTTTTCTAATCACTGACTTCGGAAGAAAAATAGCAAGAGAAGCTACATGATAATGTTTCTTGACAATCAATGCTATTACCAGCAATAAGGAGATATTATTTATTGACCGTAGCTAGAATGAATAAAGCTGCTCTTAAGCAGCTCTGCTGTCTTCTTGCTGATATAAAAATAATACAACTGTAGATGGCTGCTCAAATCTTCTGAAGGCTACCAGAAAGAAAGGTTATGTTTTGTCACCTTTCTGCACAAGACCACATAGGAACTGACAGGATCTGTAACACTGTGCTACTAGCAGTTAGGGACTTTCTCTGTCAAGTTGTGTTTTCCTGGACCAGCTCAGCACAGTCAGCCGGAATTAAAATAGTTTAAGGGAGAGGTTGCACTGCTAAAACACAAGAGTGGCAGACACTTATTTGCTCTTTTATATGATCACCTGCTTCAGGGGAGGACTTGCGGCTTGGATTTTCAAAAATGCCTATTTAAGGTCCATCAAAATCCACACAAATTGACATTGATCATCTGAAGTTGCAGACCCCTTCTGCAGAGGTACCTTGACATTAACTTTCACCAAGTACTCCTTACTTTTTGCTGCAATTAAACGCGAACTGATTTAGGGAGGGATTTGTCTGCATTTGCTGATAATTATATTGTATTTTTATTACTAATTTATCTAGCAGCTTTCTGAAAATGTAAATTAAAACAAGATAGATTATTCTTTTAAATGGAAATTTCATAGTCAAGTTACCATGACAAGAAACTGATGGCAGTGGTGCTTTCTACTTAGATCAAATGTCATATTACTGAGCAAGATGGAACGTCACATGGCGATGAACATGCAAAGAGAATTTGTTATTGAACTGTCAGTCTCCTATTTCTTGTGCAGTTCCTAACTCACAAGGCCACATTTTAACCATTTATGCCAAGAAGGGCTGTAGGCAGAGTCCAGCAACAGCATTTGCTCAGCAGGAGGAACAACTCCTCTTCCTCCTTGCCTCTCATGGCTGGGGCTCAGAGACATCCCCTGCACTGCTCCGGGTGGCAGCAGCAGCTCCTTGGATGTGCTGGAGGCTGTGAAATCCCTGCAGGCAATGTGGGAGCTTTTTGGTGTGAGGTTATGCACAAGATGAAACTCCATAGGTATTTCCTCTCTCCTCTTCATTTCTCTCCTCCATTTCCTTCTGCTTTTTCCCCTTTCAGCTTTTACTGCTTTTCCCTCTGTATTTTTTCCTTATGTGTCTTTTAATCTTTACATAACAATTTCCCTGGAAATACCATGACAGCTTTGGCATTTTAGTCAGCAGAAATCTGTGAGGCAATAACCTTGTCTATTATAAACAAGAAAGCATGAAGGAGCCAGATAATGTCTTTTGCACATTTCTCCATTTTGCCCAATACTGAAATACAGGGTCCAACTGAAAGTAAATATTTTGTGCTTTCCAACCTGCCGATGCATTGTACAAAATTTATTGAGTTACACTGCATCAATTTTTTATAAGAGAATGTAAAAATAGTATTTGTCTTATTCCCAATTAATTTCTGAGAGAAAAATATTACGATGGACTAACAGTGTGTTATGAATCATGACATCTACTCATTTAATGTCTTTCGCACTGCAGATGTGCGCCATATAATTGCAGATAGGCAAGTATAAAAATATGGTAAAAGACAGTTTTCTCCAAATATACCCAATGTGAGAGGAGATAATAGCTCATTGCAGGTTACAGAAATACCAGCTGTAAAAAGAAACTATGAAGGTGAAGTCTGTGTCCAATATTAACTGTGAACCTGAAGGTCTGTCAAGTCCAGGCAGCCTGAGGCCACTTAAAATTTAATAGCACTCCCCTGAGAAAGTCTAAATGAGCCAGCTGTCCTCAGGCAACTTCAAACACGGGATGCCACCTACTACAGGAGTGCCTTTCACCTGCCATGGACACTGCACGGCGGTCTGTGCACACCCAGCCTGACATCTCCAGGGGAAAACAACCACAAACGTGAAGCATAACTCAGGTTTGGGAGAGGGATATTCCATGAGCATAGAAAAATACCCTCAAAGGTTACCTTACCAGAGTAGTGATGAATGATCCATCCCCAAAGAAATCCTGGGAGTAGTTTTCATCAGATGTACCCAGTTCCATTGGGTCCCAGATTACTGGAATTTTTAAAAGGTGGTAAAATGTTTGATGTATACCAGAACAAGGTTGAGAAGATGTTTTTGTGTTATTAGGTGATGCAAAATCCTCTACAACCCATGTCATGTAAGAAACTAACCTTCAGCATAAGCCACAGGATTTACAGATGAAATTTAAAGCTCTGGATCTAGTTCTTGAATTCCAAAACAGCGTTTGGTGTCAGCAGTGATTTGCCATCTGAATGACACACCATTTGGTTTAAAAGTGATAAAGCAAGACTGACCAGCCAGAACAAGGCAAGTGGGTAATATTTCTGTTAGGAAAACAATGGATTAGGATGCTTTTTGATAATAATTTCACACTGGCACCACCTAGATATTTCACTTTCTCTCCACTGAAGTGGCACTCCTATTCTCTGAGATGAAGGATTTAGGAGAGTTTCTGTGTCTTCTGCAAGGCTCAGATCACTGCAATTAATGGTTTGGCAGGCATTTAAAATGTCTTTGAAGAAACAACTTAAATGCATAAGCTCTAGGATACCCTGAGAAGCGATAAGAAAAGGAATAAAATAATGAGATATTCTGTGAAAAGATGGAGGTATAGAGAAAAAACCTTAGTGTTTTGGACTATGGGAGTAGACCAAGATTTCTGTATTTGTTTGACTGTGAATTCCAAAACAGCAGCATACCATCAACTTTCATTGTTGGCTTTGAAAGCCCCAAGATACCGAAGCATCAGACACAAATTGCACAGCATACACTCAAAAGCACCAAGACTTCTCTCTCCTGGTGGGGCTCCGTTGGTTTAAATGTAAATAATTTGCATTCACAGCGGCTTTGGAGGAATCAGAATCGCTGTCTAAAGATGGCTTTGAGAGTTTTGGTGAACAGTTGAAGGCCTCTTACTGAAAGATCTCAAAGCACAAAGTGAACAAACCCGCCTTTACCTCCTTCAGATGTTCATAGCAGAAAACTGGGAGAGGTTTCCACATTGTCCAGCTTTGGGCCATGTGAGACACCTTAAAAACAGAGTAGTGAATTAATTGTATGAAAATAGAAGTGAGTTGCATACCTTCTCAGCATGTGACAATATAATACTGCTATAATACTCCAAAAGCTTTCTTGTCCTTTTCACAGGAACTGTTTGCCCTTCCTCAATCCATTGAACAACTTCATACAGGAGGAATTATTCTAGATATTTCTTCCACTTTTCCTTCACTCTTCATGTGCCTTGAATTGATTCATGCTCCATGGCAGTTCCTGGAAATTAAAATATGAAGGAGAAAAATAGGTGCCAGACTAAAAATAACAGCTGATGTAGCGTAGTTTAATATCCATAGTTTAATATCCTAATTACTGTAGTCAAAGCTGAGAGTCCCCGTGAATCAGCTTGCATTTTTATTTATATTCTAAGGATGGGGTTCAGTCCACCTAACTCCAGCTCTCTCAGGTCACTAAGTCACTTCAATAGCTTCTTTGATATCTAATGGGGAAAAATAGATACCAGTACACATGAATTCAACCCACCCTTATAACTATGGGTCAAGAGAGGTTACATGAATCACCCTCTGAAAGTGCTCTCTCATCCATTGACTGCAGAAAGAGGCTTAGGGACGAGTTTAGTGCAGATACCTGCATTTAAGTAAAGTATTAGATGAGATGAACCCCAACTCTGAACAGCGACATGTTTCTGAATAAATACCATGACAGAGGTGCTAAACAGCTGTGTTAATACCTTGGCCATCTAAACTCTCCTTCAACCCATTCCACACACACCTGCTAAGATCATCATCCATACTTGTTTGGGTCATTTTCACTGCATCCGGGAACATTTTCCCTCCTCACCCGCAGCTCTACGACATTAACATCCTCTGCTTTAAGACGTGCTGCTGCCAGCTCCTCACTCATCTATTCCTGCAAGCACTCTCCTCAGTCCCCTCGACTACCTAATGAAGGAAGATGCAAGCCTGACGGCCTGTATTTTCCACTGCCTCCAAAAATATTTTAAACTTTGCAAAAGGAGCTGCATAAATTTTCCCCTGGCCCCCTTCAACTCTCATCCCTGAGATCTCTTGGTTCCAGCTGCAAACGACCAAGCAGAGGGCAACTCCAGTGTGGTGTCTGTGATTGCATGCATATTTGTATCTGTTGTATATATCTGTGTATGGACATATATATATAGAGAGAGAAACACACTTTCATCTGCACATGAAAATAAAAATTTAGCAGTGTATTATAAAGGTCCTACTCCTGCAGACATCCCTATATGACAGGATCCTCTTCTGGTTTCAGCTGGGATAGAGTTAATTTTCTTCCTAGTAGCTGGCATAGTGCTGTGGTTTGGATTTAGTATGAGAAGAATGCTGATAACACACTGATGTTTTAGTTGTTGCCAAGTAGTGCTTACCCTAGTCAAGGACTTTCTTTTTCAGCTTCCCATGCTCTGCCAGGTGCACAAGAAGCTGGGAGGGGGCACAGCCAGGACAGCTGACCCAAACTGACCAAAGGGCTATTCCATACCATATGACGTCATGCTCAGTATATAAACTGGGGGGAGTTGGCCGGGCGGCAGCGATCGCTGCTCAGGGAATGGCTGGGCATTTGTCAGTGGGTGGTGAGCAATTGCATTGTGCATCACTTATTTTGTATATTTTTTTATCATTATTATTATTATTATTATTTTCTCTTCCTCTGCTGTCCTATTAAACTGTCTTTATCTCAACCCACAGGTTTTACTTTTTTTTTTCCCGATTCTCTCCCCCATCCCACCCAGAGGGGGAAGGGTGAGTGAGCGGCTGTGTGGTACTTAGTTGATGACTGGGGTTAAACCACGACAGATCCTGTGTGGATCCAGATGCAAAGATCTGGATCACAGCCAGCCTGTGCAGCCCATGGTCCCTCTGAGATGTCATTGAATTTCATTTCTTCAGAGGAAGGAACTTCTGGAGCTTTCAGAGAGTCTGGCTTTTTGTATACACCCTACCCAAGAGAAGTGAGATGATAGAAGACGTTTGAAATTTAGAAAATGGCCACTGTTGATGAGACTTAAAAAAAAACCCAACAAGCAAACATGACTGTGTTGAGATCTTGGAGTTGAATGAAATACACACTCTACATTAAAATCAAACTCCAAAATTGCTTTCAGGCTCTCAGCCTTGAGAAGGAGGCTACAGAAAATGGGAGAAAGTAGAGTGCCTGTTTGGGATTTTTGCTCTCGGTGGTAGAAATCAATGCATTTGAGAAACAGCAGGTGAGCTTTTGATGTTCTTGAAATTTCCAGTACTTCAGCATCTGATTTACCTGAAGAGACTTGGCCGTGAAAGTGCTCGCAGGAAAACGTGGATCCTCACAAGAGTATCAGGCAAGCAGACAGTTAGCTCTTTACAAAACCTTAAAGAATGAAACATTGCAAATATCACATGATTTTTAAGAACTGGTAAACTCTACCAGCAATTATAATCTGCACTGTTGCATCTTTTAAGAGCTCAGCAGGCAGTTCTTCCTGAAGCAAATGGGTTTAGTGCAGTGTTACCAAAGCACTGCAGATAAAGTAAATGCAGAATGTACTATAAAAGTGGCACAAAGACAAATAAGGGAAGGAAGAAAAAATTCTGTGTTCAAAAGTTAACCAAAAGAGTGTCTCTTACCGAAAAGATGCAAAGAAAAGTTTGAAAAAGCACTGAACTCCCTATGAGCAACCTTCAGAAATAGAGCAGGAGCAAGCTGTAAAGACAGGGATGGTTTTTGGACTGGTAGGAAGGTATTGGCATTTCATCCTTTACTGATTTAAGAGTAGAAGCATTCCCATCTGAGCCCTTTTTAACATCCAACATTTAACAGTTCAATGGTCTTAGGCCAGCACCATTACTTTAAATGGGCATGAGTAAATTTGCTCTCTGAGTAAAGAGACCCATGCCAGTAAGAGACTGAGGAGCTAAAACACCCCTGTGTGCAGGTCTCTGACACCTTCGGCAGTGGCCAATGCAAAACAGGGCCACAAGGCACATTGGAAAGGAAGGAATAAACAGTTCAATGTTTACCGTTCTTATGTTGACAGGCATTCACTTTCCACAGCATTCAGGGTTGCTTTTGTAAGTGAAAATAGTCAGCTTCTAGGAAAGAAAGTATAAAAGAAAATCATTCAGGACTGAATTCTTCACTAAAATTTCTCAGAATTCCTATTCTTAAAATTAATTTTTGGGAACTGTCCTTAAATATCAAGGCAAGCTTGACCACCTAGACTGGGAATACCTACAAATAAAAGGCTTGTGCTATCCTGCATCAAGACTATAAATTTAATGATACCACAACAAAGTTAAATTAAAATCTTACAAACCTATATGCATGGTACTGGTAATGGCACAGAAAGATGTTAGCATATAACAAAATTCTTTGCACAAGCTTTTAAAGATACTTCCACACAATATTTGTAGAAATTTTTCCTTGATACATATAACCTGATTCAAAGAGACTCATATAAGACTCCTACTGTTACTGCAGCATGATTAAATGTCATTATTGTTGTTCCTTTTGTTGTTGCTATTATTATTTTTTAAATTGCGTGTTGTCAGTGGCTGTCTGCACCTGTACAAGGTGTGCACAAGAAAATCATAATCTACAAACTTATTGCAACCTGCGTGTCAAGACTCATCACCCACAAAAAATCAGTGTCATAAACAGCATGGGTGCAATGGAGTCAAAATTTGGCAGAGAAGCAGGGTGGAAAGAAGTTTTGGAAGTGCCAGTCCCTAAGAGTGGAATTTGAATGAAAGGGGAGAAGAACTGCCAGATAATGCTAATGATGACAGATGGCAAGTTACCTTTATTCCACTGAAGTATAGGTGATTAAAAAGATGTTGCCTCTTTCCAGAAACAGCAGGTTTTTTTTTACCATACATCTTTTTTCCTATCAGAAATCAAACCTGTGCCAATTATGCTGGGTTATTTTCTAGTGTAATTTCTATATCCCCTGAATATAAAGTTGAATAGAAATAGCCAAAACCATGTATAAAGCAATTTTTCTTTCAACCTACCAAATGAGATACCCAAACAAAAGAGCCCTGTTAGCCATAAGTCTCTCCCTTTGTTCTTAACTTTGATGTCCCTCCCTTTGCTTCCAGCTTCCCACCTGGTCAGTTCGGGAGTTTGTCCCCTCGAGGTCTTTCACTCTGACTCACTGGCCTTTGAAAGCACAGTCTTTTTTCCAAAACTAAGCACAGCCTAGCATAGAAAGTACTTTATGCTAATGCTCCATCTGTGAATTGGCTTGGCTATTTAGAAAATTTAAATGCGTCCACTATCCACAAGAGACACATCTTCAGCTGGCTCCCATTTGGGGAAGAGGTAACTCAGTGCTAATCCACACATTGTCCTCTGGAGTCATTTAATGTCACAGTGGGAATCAGTCAAGGCATCTTTTGGACGACGTTTCCACATGACCCTCTGTAACTCATTCTCCTCCCTAACACTTTTGCCGTAACAGCAGCAAATGTTTTGGAGCAAATGTTAATAGAGAGCTCACAGTGAGACATCAGATGCGTCTTTTCACTTGCTGCCTTGCTTTCCACTGTGCTCACACTGTTAATATTGTAATATCTAGTACGTGGCAAGCCAACATCAGACAACAAGGAGAATTAATTATCATAGGCTTTGGGGCTTTGAATCACATACTATCTACTAACATTTTTGCCAGGAGCAACCAAACCCTTGCAAGAAGACTCAAACATATCATTAAATCCCAAGGGGACATTTCGAGGGCAATATTTCAGTAGCAAGTAGAAAGGTAACTTCTTTGGTAAGTTAGTTAAAAGAGAAAGAAAGGAAGATCCATCCAGGAGAGTCCCCTATTCAGTAAACACCCCTGGAGTGCAAGACAAAATACCCTCAGGTACAGGCTCAAAATGAAGCGATTTCACAGTGATGGTGTGACACTTTTGCAACCGATAGCGTAGTGACACCTGCTGATGAACACATACATTGCAAATACTTATAAGATGAAGGGCTGGTTCACATCTGCATTAAGCCTATTTTATCTTCTGTCTCTGAACCCACACAGCTACAGTATTGCTGAAAGCACTGCAGACCCCCAGCCCTTCCCCTCAGCCTGTGCCTGACTATACCGCTCTTTGGCCACAACGAGATCATTTGCTCTCTAAATTTAATGCCAACCCCTTTTTTATGGGACTACAGGTAGGATCATGACTGTGTGAGGGAGGATATGTTATTTTTCTGGACATAACACGCAGTGATAATGACACCTGCTTTTTGCAGTGTCAAAGCACAAAGGACTTTTCAGTTTGAAAATTAAGGAACCACCTTTGGCTGGTTCCCCAGTTAATTTCTAATTGTTTGCAAATGATACCCTGGGGGTGTATCTCAAGACAGGAGCAGGATTCAGAAACAAAGTTGGAGGGCTCTAACTACTCGTTTGAAGCTGAAAGCAGAGATTCACTCAGTCCCACTGTTTGAAGTACTCTCATGCCTTTCCACCGACTGGATATATATGTCCTTAACCATGTGTTCAGGCTACATTTCTACATTTCCCTTCCCTACAAGACTTTTCAACAGGCAAGGGATCAGTCTAACACTGACAGAATAATGAGGTAATATCCACTTTTGTAACAGGACATTTTATAAACATTCAGATCCCAGTATTTCCTAAAACATTAAAGGCAATCAGCTCCTGGTGCTTTAGTAATTCTATTCCTTTTGACTCAATGATTGATTAAAATCAGTCAACAAGAAGTGCATAAGGGCAGAAAAAGACACCCTTGTTATACGTCATTGGGTAGGATTTAGGGGGAAGTTGGTACATTGCCATTCAGGCTGAGGGATGTCATCCCAATGTGGTTTTAAAATTTTACCTGAACTGAGTTTCTTCACCACGTGCTTGGTCATGGCTTGGGAGGCTCTTGGTTGGGAGCTGGTGCAGGAGGAAGCACGAGCACAGCAGTCGCTTCTCAGGCTGGCTGGAAACCCTAACTAGAGCTTCCTAGGATCCTGTAAGGCACATCCCTGTGCTTTCACCTTGGGGCTCTTGCCTTATCTCAGAGCTGCGGTCCAGCTGCGTGCAGAGTTGGCAGAGAGGTGGGGCACTGCTGGCACTCACCAGTTGCTCAGTTTTATACACCAACCGCATCTTTTGGTATGTCCAGCTACAGACATGGCAGTGAGTGAAATACTGCAACATGCAGGGCATGCAAAATCACTCACCCTTGGCTGTCCCTTCATTTGGCTCTTTTGCCACCACACACCCCAGGGGGTCAGCATTTCAAATCCCACTTGCCAGCAGCCTCCGGAAGAGCTTGGAAACCCCAATTCTGAGATATTATGCAGAAAGTTAGTTGGTCACTGCAAGTATCTTTTGTCATACCACTTTGCACACACTAGTGTCCAGAGATGGCATTGCCCTTGGATTTTCACGGTATCATTTTAAGAAGAAATTTGGCACCTTTCACAAGATGACGATACATTAAGTACTGAGTCATCAGCTCTGCAGTGGTGTGTAAATTTATACGTAGACTATGAAAAACATTTTTAATCCGCCTCCTTTCAATGTGTTGAGAATCACTCCGCTTCATTTAATACACCAATAAAATCCCAACAATGCAATAGATACTCTTCTTGCTTTTTTTGTTGGAAAGGTGCCAGGACAGGCTCCCTGTTTTACAGATTCAGCTCAATGCTAACACTTTCTCACCTTCAACACCTCCTAAAGCCAAGAGTGGCTCTAACAGTTGCCATAAAAAATGAAAGCTGGTTACAGCAATGAAATACCACACCTGTTTCAAGTCTAACTTGCATACAGTTACGCAAGACGCATCTGGATATTTATATGGCAATTTGTTAGAATTGCACAGTGCTGTAGGAAGGCAAACTCCACAGTGTTCATTTAGTGTCTTCCCTCTGCTTTATTTCACATTTCCCAGAATACATGCATGTCTTCTTATTGAGTTCGCAACTTTTTAAGTGATTTTGTTCTCCTGTAACTTGACCAAAATTATATACAAAGTTTCTAATGATCTCAAACAGAGGAGAAGCCCTTGGTGTCTTAAAGATGCTGCTGAGGACCTTTCTGCCACCTTGGAGGGCAGAACACCTTTGAAAATCAGACACCTCATCCTCTTTAAAATTAGAAAAAAACATGTTTTTTAGGCTTTTCATTTCTGATCTGAATCCTGTCCATTGCCTTTTTTGACCCCGTCCGCAGCACCAGCCAGCAGCTGAGGCTCCAGTTTACCTGAGCCTTCCCCAGAGTGCCACCGGGGGGTTTAACTGTAGCCTTACAGCCTCCCAGGTCTGAAGCTGCAGGAAAAAGCCAAGCAAAAACCAGGGCACATCCCCAACAACAGAAAAAATCTTCCCCCAAATGAAGAGTGTGCTGGTCTTCAAGTGAGCTGTGCTGATCCTGACGCACGGCTGTAATTATCCTCCTGTTCGTTGGCATAAACAAGGTGAGTGATTGTGGTGCTAAATCTCCCTGTGCCTCAAAATTTGATCAGCAAAGCCTTCTCTTCCTGGCTGCTCTATCTACTCTTCAAGCAGCCAAAATACCCTTCATCACAGCAAGACTCAGCAAGCAACAGGTACCAATTCCACTTGTGGCCACCTTCAGTAAATTATTATTTATTAAAATTCCTCCAACTAATTTAAACAACATGATGGTCTGCGAGAGATTCTTACTGAATTCCCTCCCTTCCCTGCCAAAGGAGGTGTTATCTGAACAGCTGTGTCTTCCCTTTCCCAGCTGATTTCCCATAGTGTCTCTAGTGACGTTTAAACCATCTTAATTATTGTCTTTGGCAATTGTACAAGGAAAATAATTATTTCAGTATTTATCTTTATTGCTTAAATGCTGCTGGGGAGAGGCGAGATGCCTTTTCTTAATTCTTTGGCAATAATTAAAATTTACATACAATTTCCTATTAATTTAGATTTTTTTTTTACTTCTTTTAAAGGCCTCATCTTGCCTGCCTTATATGGCAGCTGGAAGGGAACGCACAGCAATGAAAATAAGGTGAAAAATCCATTTTTCCTGACTGAAAACAGAGTTGGAAAAGAAACAGATCACATCCAGTATTCATTAGAACAAATGTTACTAATTAAGCTGTTATTATTAATGGAATCAAGCTGTCATTAACAGCAGATAACTATATGCATTCAGCTGTGCCCGCTCGCACCTTTTGGGGTGGGATCTGGGGAATCCGGACAGGATGGGAGGAACCAGGTGTGCAGAAAGCTGGGAGGGCTGCCCTCTTGCCTGGCTGCCAGCCCATTCCCAGAGCCTGTTTAATGTTGCCAAATTAGCATTTTGCAATGGAATACAGTTCCCACTGACTATTTCTGCCCAGCATGAGGGCTGGACATTATGTGAGCTTCAGTCCTCACAGTCTTCATTCACCGTCCAGTGCCCCTTCCCTCCTTGTGTAAGTTAACAGGCATGTCTGAGGGTGTTTTATGGGGGCGTTAGGAAGCGATGCTCTCGGCAAAGATAATTACTGTGTGCGGTAGTGCGGAGCTGTAAATGCAAGAGCAACGTCACAGCTCCGGCAGTAGGCCTCTCAAGAGAATTGTATGCATAGTGTCAAAAATATATTTTAATTGATAAGAAATACTGTATTTGTTGCCTCCCTGAGGGCAGCATACAAGTCACGCACTTAGGGTTTCTTATAATCATTTTTAAAGGTGTAAGTCCTGATTCAGGAAGGTCTCATGCTTCATTGACAGGACAGGGAAAGTCCCATCGGAACCAAAAGGACTGGGCTCAAGGTTGCCACTAACCCCGCTGCTGCTGTTGGGGCAGAGCGGGCACGGGCAGCAGCACCCGACTGTCTCCGAAGGCAGCAGCGCTTTTTGCTTGCAGAGAAGAGCAACATGCTGTAGCTCAGAATATTAACTTGTTTATAGTCCCCTAACCCTAAAAGGCATTGCCTTCCAGATTTATCAGGGCAGTGGTGATTTTTCATGTATATTATGTCCCTTATTTTGGGATACTTGAAGAGACTGTTTCCTTGTTACAGTGTGGAGACATTTGACATCTATTCAGGCACGTTGGTGCAGTTTCGGGCAATATTCCGCATATCTCATGATGCTATTTGCATCATGCTGAAAACAGGCAAAGGCACTGCCTAACCTGCCAGGTCACAACATCACACTTTGTGCTCAGAGTCAACGGCAGAGTCCAAACCCTGCCCAGGCCCCTGGAGGGCAGCAGGCGGAGATACCAGGCACTCTGCAATGCCTCCAGCCCCTGCTCCTCAGTCCATTTTACCACCAGAACCACAAAGAGAAGACAAATAACTCCAGACAGAAGCAGGGAAAATCAACCTTGTCCAAGGCATCCTGCTGGTGCTTTCCCAGGTCGGAGAGACTGAGCAGACTGGTGTTTGCAAGCATTTTCTCCCCTCTCACTCAAAACATCATCACAAAATGCTGCACTTTCTATTCCTGCTTTTTTCTCTTTTGTATTTAGGAAATTATTTTGGAGGGAACTAGTGATCTTAGCAGCTGCTCTTCATCCAGAATTAGTGGATGAAGCAATTCTGCTCTTTTTCTAAGCAAGGGAGCTGGCGTGGGAAGAGCCCCTGGGGCCAGGCGGGCGCTGCCCCGAGAGCACGTTATAGAACATCCTGTTGAGGACTCGGTGTGTGCAAAAGCGGTTGTTTGAAGGGCTTTGAGCATGTGTGTGCATGTGTGTGAGCTATTGCAGCTAGACGGAGTTTGGAAGTAGGCAGTAAAGGCAGAAAAAAACCACAAGGTCAACCCAAGAACAGCGAACTGTCAGAAAAAGCTGAAGGGATGTGCTGCGAGGGGCACAGTGCTGGCTGGAAACAGAGGTTTGAAAAATGGAGGAAGGTGATGAATGACCTCCAGGCATTCATAGCGACTACGTTCAGCAAGACATACACTCACACACTTCATAAATTAAAGGGCAGCACCGAGGGCCATACCCGACTTCATCACCGAGCTCTTCCTCCAGAGGCAGGGAAGTGGCCCCTTCCCCTAAGGGGTGTCCACAACCTCAGGCATCACCACCAGGGCCGCCCTTCTCACCTCTGGGGCTACAAGGCCAAAGGGGTGCCCACCTTCAGCAGCTCATGGCCCACCCTGTGACCCGATGCTGAGAGCAGCCCAAGACAAGCAGTGGCTACTCAGCTGTGTGACTGCTTCTCAGCCTCCTCCTCCACTCCTTCTTCTCCGTTACCAGGACTGCTTCATTGCACGTGGTGTATGGTGTAAGACTATGGTGTAAAGAAATTCATATTCATTGCATTTGTTACCCTCTTAAACCAGCTGCAATCTGAATTCGGGGCTGTTTAATGGAAACCGTGATTTTAGCTGCTTTAAATGCCGAGACAGATCTTGCCTGTAGGTGCTTTTCAACTGGTTTTATCCTGGTTTGTATTTGCTTAATTTGCAGGAGAAGCTGCAAATCAGACCAAATTTATTCTAATGAAGTAGATTTCTCCTACTTTATCCAGTTTAGGATTTTTTTAAATGATGTGACTTAAATTAGTGTACTACCTGTAAGCAGACTACCCCTGTCAGGACAAGGAATCAGGAGTCACTGGCAGTGCAGAGCACCAGATTTCTTTTGCACAGGATACAAATAATACAACCCCAGTGCTATTTTTCACGTTAAATATAACCCTAATTAGTTTCTACAGAATTTTTTTAATTTGCTGCTTGTACGTCTATATTTCAGCCCACATGAAAAGAAAAAAAAAAGCTTGTATACAAGGTCAGTTGGAAAACACAGTCCCTGCTGCTAACTGGAAATCCTATTTGTGCATTCCCTGTTACAGGCAAATCCTCACCATTTAGGGTCTTGGCAATACTGAGCGGAAACTTCTTGTTATGAGTCCGTGATTACATCGTGCTGTTGTCTTACTGATATCAGGGCACATCCTACCACTAAGATGGCCTCTGGTCTATTCCCTACAAAACCAAAATTAGATCACACCGCATTTCCTTTCTGCTGAATGAGCTGAATATCACTGACAGCCATAACGAACCCTCCCACCACTTGATGAGTATCATCAAAGAGCGAACTGCGATGGGCAGAAGATGAACTGATTAAGTTCAGACAGTTGCCACGAAAAAAAAGGAAAGAATCTCGGGGGAGTATGGCACTCTCCAGTACCTGTGCCAGCAGGGAGAGCGGGGAAGGACTGGGATGCCCAGCTGGGGACTGAGGACCGAGGAGCGGCCGAACACCCCGTGGTCAGCCTGGCAAGGCACCACGTCAAGGCACGGGCAGCTCTGGGGGGGCAGAGAGGGGATGTCACCCCATCCCACCGTCCCATTTCAGCCGCTGGCAGGGCCACACTCCCCCCTGCCCAGGAGCGCAGTGCAAGTTGGGGGAAGAGGCAGATGTTCCCAGACAGGTAATACCCCTCTCCCCGCAGATTTCTGGCACACCTGGCTTTCCCCCTGGGAGTTTTGTTGTGCTGTGTTTTTGGTTTTTTTCTTCAGCTCATGTGCTCACGTAAGTCAGTAACTAGAACGTATTTTGACATGAACTTAGAGCATTTGGAGCCTATTTTGACAGGAGTTTAAATGTGTCAAGAGTGATTACTCCTTTTTTTGCTCTACTTTGTTTAACAGAAATTCTGTGAATGGAGTAATCTGAGGACTTCCCCATCACTAGGGCACCTGCCTGAGACAGATTTTGGCATGTGCTTTGGCCACCAGCAGGGGAGGTTGGAAGGGACACGCAGGGAGGGCGACTCGCAGCACGGCTGCTGCTCGCTCCTGCACCCAGCCACTGTTCGTCTCCCCTGCGCTGCAGCTGCACAAAGATCTGTACTCACAGACCAGAGTGACTGATGTTAAAAAATAACTTTCCCAGATGAGGGACCAAACCCAACAGGAGCACAAGGGGGTGGGGGGCCAGTCACCCTCATTTCCAGCCACAGAGTGAATTTAGGGGAGCACCAACAAACACAGAAGCAAAGGTTTTGTGCATGCCAGGGGCAGAAAATATCAGAGGCAGATGACCAAAAGGGAATAAAAAAGACTTTGTAGACACTTTTTGGAAATAAAGACTATGGCGTAAAGAAATAACTGATCCATGGGATCAACAGCCCAGCATGGCCCCTGCTACCAGCAAACTGCTCAACTTTCCAGGGCCACAACCACACAGAGCAAAATCTGGAAATCATGGATATAAACCATAAATTGTGCCTATGGACTTCAGCACTAAGATAAATTGTTTCCAACACATGAACATTAATGCTGCTTTAAAGAAATGTGATGAAATTTCAAGAGAGGCTGAGAAAATGTGATATTTGCAAGGTCTGTGCCTGATAGTCCGCACATAATGGGAAGAAAGAAGAGACAGAACAAATGTGATGCAGACACTTACATCCCAAGAGATTTGAAAAGTGTCTGTGCCAAGTCGCTCGGAAAATCTCATGAAATTAAATAATTCAATGGAGAAAAACGTTCTTTTACGAAGCAAAGAAGGGAGGGGGGAGGGAGCAAGACTTATAAACAAGATGGAAATGTGGATTAAGTATTGGAATAGATTAAAATAAGTGAACAGCTACTGTCAGACCATGCTGTGTTTTGTTTAAACAAAAAATAGGTGAACATAGCTTTATCTGACAAATGTAGCTGTAAAACACAGCACATCCTGGGTAGGGAGAGCAGCAAAACCCTACCTCAGAGACAGAGAGGTTTGGTTTGCAGTGATTGGGGTCAAGGCCAACCACAGTCTGTGGAAATCTGTCCCCTGGTTTAGATGGCTTTTCTGCCCTATTGCAGATCCTCACATGAGAAGCCTTCAGATCAAAGCTCCTGAAAGAGGATCAAAGGTACCAAAAAGCATACGAGATAACGTTGCGAACTGATGTGGAAAACTGATCACAGGGAAATTGTTTGGGCTGAACCCACACTTCCACGCAACCAGCAGGAAAAGCACTTCTGACCGGTAGGATCACTCATGACTTATGAGAAGCAGGTAACTAATGCTTTCCTGAGCTGGGATTTTAACCATTACTGAACAGGGCAGTACAAGGATATTTGCTGAAAACGGCAGAGCAGCCAGGTGAGGAAAGGGTTGTATGGGACCAGCAGTGGGTGAGTATAGCAGGACAACAGAGGTGAGACATAAAGGAAGATGCTAATGGGTGAGACTTGTGAAAAAGCCTCCTAAGGCCATGCAACTTCCTTTTCAGCTTAATATTGCCAGTTCATATTCTGCACAAAATATAGGTAGAGATAAGAAGATCACAGAATCACACACTGGCTGATGTTGGAAGGGACCTTTGGAGATCATTTGATCCAAACCCCTGCTCAAGCAGGGCCACCTAAAGCCAACTGCCCAGGACCATGACCAGAAGGCTTCTCAATACCTCTAAGGATGGAGAATCCACAGCCTCCCTGGGCAACCTGTGACAGGGCTCAGTCACCCTCACAGTGAAAAAGTGTTTCTTGATGTTCAGAGGGAACCTCCCGTGTTTCAGTTTGTGCCCATTACCTCTGGTCCTGTCACTGGGCACCACTGGAAAAAGCCTGGCTCTGTCCTCTTTGCACCCCCTCTTCAGATACTTATATGTATTGATAGATCCGCCTGATCTCTTCTCCAGGCTGGACAGTCCCAGCTCTCAGTCTTNATTGATAGATCCGCCTGATCTCTTCTCCAGGCTGGACAGTCCCAGCTCTCAGTCTTTCCTCATAGTAGAGATGCTCCCGTCCCTTAATCATCATAGTGGCCCTTCACTGGACTTTCTCCAGTATGTCCATGTCTCTCTTGTACTGGGGAGCCCCGAAGTGGACACAGCACTCCAGGTGTGGCCTCACCAGCACTGAGTAGAGGGGAAGGATCACCTCCCTCCACCTGCTGGCAATGCTTTGCCTAATGCAGCCCAGGATACCATTTGCCTTCTTTGCAGCAAGGGCACATTGCTGGCTCATGTTTGACTTGGTGCCCACCAGGATCCCCAGGTCCTTTTCTGCCAAGCTGCTTTCCAGCTGGGTGGCCCCCAGCATATACTGGTGCCTGGGGTTGTTCCTCCCCAGGTGTAGGGCTTCATACTTCTTACTGAACTTCATGAGGCTCCTGTCAGCCCATTTCTCCAGCCTGTCAAGGTCCCAAATATACTAGATATTAGATGTTTGGATCCATGACATTAGAGATTTGCACAATAGCCATGAAGACCCTCCAAGCTTGTCAGTGTGGTGGCTTATTTCTCCAAAGGACAGTCTAGCTTAAAGGCCCAGATCTCTCACCCCTAACGTCCTCTACCAGGTCCCTATCAAATTTCACCCTTAAATTGTTTGCCTTCAAGAATGGCATTGAGCTGTGTGGACTAGCATAGCTCTGATGTAACATCAAAGAGGAGCTCTACACCATTTTCCCCCATAGTCCTCCTGGAGAAAGTGGCATTTCCTATGGGTATGACAGAGGCCTGACCATAAACAGAACTGAAAGAGCTGTGAAAGCCAACTAGGTCATAAAAAAATTAAATATCCTAGGCTTCACAAGTATAAAAGCAGACAAGTCAAGTTTTGTGATCTTATTTCCTTGAATATGTTTCATATTTCACTTTTATTTCCTGGGAAGGAGAGATGCAGACAGACCACATTCATCTATGTCAGGAGAAGGTCCAGCCCTCACTAACGTAACAGGAGAGGGCTAAGCCAGAACAAGCACTTTCTGGTGTAATTACTTGGCCTCAGCAATTTCGTTTTATCACAGCTGATGTAAGTCAAAGCAAGTGAAAGGGAACTGAGAGTGCAACATGAAAACAGCATGGTACATGAAAGGCTTCAGCTTTCTCAAAGACAGATCAAGTCTGTCATCTTTATCTGACACTAATTGGGAGCTTTTTCATTGTCACAGCCAAATTCTGCCCTTGGCTACCTGCCCGTAGATCTTTCTGACATTTTCCAGTGGGAGCTGGAGGCAGATAACCTGAGGGCAGAATCTGATAGGGAACTGGTAGACGGTCGGGGGGGGGGGCAAACACCCCAAGCAGGAATTTGTCCCCTGCCCTGACCCAGGCACATCTGCTGGCTGCAATGACACCAGCTCATCCTTTTCCCTGGATCTGGGGTGAAGGGAGAGTGTGAGGAGTTTTACTAGTTTTGAGAGAGATGGGCGTCAGCTTGGATTTAATTTTCATTATTTGCTTGGCAACTTCTGGAGGTGAGCTGGGGAGAGGTTGCTTACTTTACTACCACTGTTTGCACTGGGATTTCAACAGAGTTTGAAACGGCTTACACTTTTGGATAACTGCACTTATTCTTTACATCTACTTTCAAATACTGCATTTGAGTTATATACTTGGGAAGGGGCAGTGTGCAGTGATCCTGACCAGGAGGCCACTGTATATCGAGGAGCTGGTGGAGGACTGTCGTGGTTTAGCCCCACTCGGCAACTAAG
>VYZW01010208.1:16355-40895 GCA_013401315.1 Balaeniceps rex
AAATTAAAATAATAATAATATATATCTTCTGTATTATATATATATATAGCATATGGCATTTAATTTTATATTTATATATTATACTAATATATAAAATTATGTTTAAAAATTAAAATAATAATAAACTTTACATTTTTTATTTATATATGTATACACACACACACCCCCCCGTGATGAAACTTTTCTTAAAGTAAATCAATTAAAAAAAAAAAAAGAGGCAGGCAGGGGGGTACCAGCCCAGTTAATAACGGTGCTGTGCCTCCGGGAGAAAGCCCTGCCACCCAGGCCCTCCCTCCCAGCGACGTGCCCAGGTCTCTGTCCCTTGGCTCTCCTGCTCCAATCTTCCTGCCTGCTTCTGAGGGAAGGGCACGGGTGCTGACGCTACTGTAGGATGCTCGAGTCGCAGCAGTATAACCGTAATCAATAAATATTAATAATAGTAGTAGCAAATAATAATAAAAGATAATCAGTATGAGATAACTGCAAGCTGATATAACATGTGATGGGTGGTTGTATTTCTATAATTACTCCAATTCTAATTAATTTCAGGTTAGATTTTTACTGCAAGTCCTTGGGTTTGGGATAGCAAAGTGGGTAAAAATGAGCGGCTCACCTAATTTAACGAGAAAGCGCATTTTGATGACAATGCCAGGTAACTACATAAATCGGCACGTACACACAGACACAGGCACACAAGGCTGGCCTTTGTACCTCGCAACATCCACCTCTGCAGGCATGTGTGCTGGTGTAACATCAAGGCTTACGCCCAGCACGACAGGCTCAGCCTGGCACCGTTCCTCTCTCTGACAAGTCGCTGCTTGCAGTCAAGTGCACTAATGCGTCCAGACAGGTAGGCTTCACTTCATACCGTGTCTTCCAGGCTCCTCCTTCCCCACATCATCCCCTCTCTGAATGCTTCCCTCTAACATTGCCTCTTCTGCAGGACTAACGCCAGGAGGGAGCTCGCTGCACTGCCCGTGTACACATCGCACAACACCCATCTCACTGCCTGGGCAGGTTTCCACTTAGAGCCAATGTTGGCTCTGGTCGCTCAGCTGACTTGTATGCTACCCCATCTTTGCAAGGGCCATTGCTAGAGCCAACAAGAATCACTTACTAAAAAAAAAAAAAAAAAGAGAAAAAATGAAAATTAGAGAGATCTTTTCTTTCAAAAATCTGAATTACTTCTGAAAGCTACTATCTGTCACCAAACCAGGCTTCCAAAAATCCTTACTATGTATATGTGAAAAAATTACAAAATACTCAAACTACATTTATCACCAAGCTAGGAAAAAAGGCAAACCTAGAGCATCCAGAACAGTAGCTAATCACCAGAATAAAAATTTAAATACAAATCTGTCCTTTGGCAGCAGTAACCTTTTCTTTAAACAAGGCTTATTTCTGTACTCTTCAAATTAAGTGACTAATTATGAATTCAAAAAGAAAAAAAAAGACAAGTGCAGATTATTTCCCCCCTTCAGCATGCGAAAAAATACCAACAGACCCCCTTAAACAAAAAGACAGTATCGGAGAGAATGAGAATGACTAATTCTCAGACCTTGAAGAACAGTGTCCCGATACAACCAGGTGAGTTGTCTAACCACAGAAAGTACCCCCCCTCATTAAGCAAGCTGGTTTCTTTTCCATACAAGTATATTTTTGGTCTGCTTTTTCTCTGTACATCTAACACATTTAAAAATAGACTTTTAAATTAAATTAATGATCGTCTTACTTTAATTAAAAATAGGTTATTTAAGAGCTATTTTGAAACAATTTTTAATAAATGTGTGAATGTTAGGTTTCCATCTAAGATACAGACCACATAGAAATGACAGAAGTATTGCATCACTTTCAGTAGAAACACGAGTGTAATGGTTCAACGTTCCCAAGACGAACAGGTACAGATTACAGTTAAGCTCTCGTCAAGTAGCAAGAAGCACTGATAGGTCAGAACTGCTGATAAGAATAAATCTTTCTCTGAGAATACCTCTTTCCTCTCCATAAAATGCTAATAAGATTAATATTGCTTATGTAAATTACTGTTTAATGCTTGCTGATTTGCATCTTGATTAAAATTCAATCACCCTGTCCACCACCTCACCCCAGCTCCCTGCTCCCCCTGCATTTGGAGCTGATAAACTTTCTTTTTAGCTCTCGTCTTCCTATTTCTGTTGACTGCATTGGGAACACAGCAAGGATGGGGAGAAGAACAGTCAAAGTGGCCTTGCAGGTAGCCTGGTGGCAACTGCTGTCTCTCTAAATTTACTTGGAAGAACACCCACAAAGGTTTCACACAACCCAAGCCATACTCATGTCCCATCACACAAGGTGAAGGCACATCAGATAAGGGGGTGATATGCAGAACACTTCAGCCAGTCACCAGCAATGTCCCTATTCCCTCGCTCTTACTATGGTTTTCCACCTTGTGATCCTCTTACCCTTCTTCTGCACTCGTACCATCCCTCAGTGCAGCACGCCAACATCACCTGGCCTCCTGCTTCTCCAGCCATCCAGCCTCTGCCTCCCGTGCCCCAGATGTTTTCCCAAGGATAATCAGTCCCTGCTCATCAGCAGGGGTTTCCTCCCAGCCACAAGCGACTGACACCAAGGAGCTGAACTTCCCAGGTGCCTGTCCCAGGGTAAGCACCTGAGCAGCACCATGGAGCAGCTGAGCAGGCAGGACCTGGGGCAAACAGTCCAAAGGAGAGTCACTGGCAGCTACTGCTTACACTTACTGCAATTGCTCCGCAATGATCAGCAGCTCACAGCAGCTCGTTCTAGGTGACAACATATGTCTGGGGGAAAAAAGCATCAAAGCCCATCAAGCTATGGGTGGTAGCTGATGTTTGCAACAACTGACATAAACTAACCACCTAATCAAGAGAAAATTGCCATTACACAGCAATTAACCTGCATCGTTTATCAGCAAGAGAGGCTCATCCTTGGGTGTCAACAATCACTGCTGATGATGACTCCCAGTGAATCCTACAGCCCCTGTACATGCACACCATTTCCCAACCTCCTCGATGCTCTTGACCTCAATTCTGGAAGCACAACTAATCCCAAAATCTTTGCAGACGAATAATCCTGACGCCCCAAACCCAGCCCACCGCCTCTTAACTCCCCAGGCAATCAGCTCCCGCTGGCTAAGGGGCACTGGCTCGTTCCTGGCGGATGCTTTGGCCTGCAGAGGTGAAACAGTACAAACAAGTTATTTATCCACATGTTGTGCTTGGCCAAAGAAAGTCCTTGGTGGGCAGTGTGTGGTCAGGGAGGCTGTGCATTGCATCGGCCTGATGTAAACATTTTGTAGGACCTAGGGAGCCTAGGACTGGAAAGGACTCGGAGGTCATGGAGTTTAGTCCTTGTTCTGCCAGATAATAGCATCGTACAATCCTGTTTGTAAACTGCCTTAGCTCTATTTTAAAACAAGTGAGAGGTTTTTTGCCTACACTACTCTGAAAGTTAGTTCCTTGCCTAGGATTATGAACTTTTTTCATAGTCAGCCTATATTTATTTATAGATCATTCATACCAGGGCGTTCCTGTGCCAGCATTGTCCTTTAGATGAAATACTCTTTTCCTCCCTGACAGTATTTAGAAGTAGCAGTGGCATCCTTTCTCGGCTTTTGTTCTGCTAGATTAAACAAGCTAAAAGATCCCATTCATTCACGGGCACCGTCCCGCAAATCTTCTGCACAAACCAGACCGGCAAATAAAAAAAAGCAATCATCCTCTCATTCATTCACACACAGCTGAGCAGCAAATGGTTTTTAATGTCTGTATATCTTAGCCACCTTATCCCCGACGTTAAATGCACCCTAAAAC
The DNA here is from genome assembly GCA_013401315.1 of Balaeniceps rex. NCBI lineage: Eukaryota > Metazoa > Chordata > Aves > Pelecaniformes > Balaenicipitidae > Balaeniceps > Balaeniceps rex. The sequence goes on from VYZW01010208.1 coordinate 20,183, forward strand.
AGGATTAGCATCTTACCTAAGAGTTTGACTATTTTGCAGATGTTTCCCTTTTCATTCATGTTGCAGACAACTACTTCCCTTCTGCGGCCCTGATGTGAAAAGATGATATTATGTATGCATTCAGTTGTTTGGGGTTTTTTTAAATGTGATTTGCTTACTGGCAACAGCAAGTGACTGCCCCACTTGATAGAGTCCAGAAATAGGTGCTCTGCAAACCAAAGTCTGACCCACACACCTCTGTGCCACACTTTTTTCTCTTCTATACTACTCAAGTAATACAGGACTATTTGCAGGTGGGGAAAAAGACCCCTTAGAAGCAGCTTTATTCCTCTATTTTTCTCCACTTCTCATTCCTCACTTATATTTTCCCCCGTTTCAAGGACTTCACTAGAACCAGGCTTGTTTTCTTCAGAGTTTCCTGGTTCTGATACGTATTTTACAGCAGCAGCTGAAGTTGTGTCAGCAGAGGTTGCTAATATCTGGAAGCAGTGAGGAAGAACAAGAAGCTGCCCGAGGGAAGAAATACCAGCCCAGCAAACACAGTCATTTGAGCAGCAAAATCTGAGCCTCCAGGTTTACTGTTTTAAGACCTGTGTTGGCCATGTTGCGCTTTGCTGCCTTCTGTCATTTAGAAATGTTTTAACTAAATCTCTTTCATCTTGTGAAAACAGCATGTACACACTTCTTTGAGATGCTCAGTTTTAGATGGAATAAAAATAACCTTTCAGGAGTCGCTGTCGCCCTCATAAAAATTGCTCTATTCTATTCTATTCCTTCAAATGGAAATGCGGCCACATATTTGACTTACTGTACTGATTTTGGCTGGGATGGAGTTAATTTTCTTCATAATAGCTCCTATGGTGCTGTGTTTTGGATTTATGCTGAAAACAGTGTTGATAACACGGGGATGTTTTAGTTATTGCTGAGCGGTGCTTACACAGTGTCAAGGACCTTTCTGTTTCTCATGCTGCCCTGTCAGCGAGCTGGCTGGGGGTGGGCAAGAAGTTGGGAGGGGACACAGTTGGGACAGCTGACCCCAGCTGATCAGAAGGATATGACACACCATATCATGTCACACTCATCAATAAAAGCTGGGGGAAAGGAGGAGAAGAGGGGACGTTCGGCATTACAGTGTTTGTCTTCCCAAGTCACTGTTATGCATGATGGAGCCCTGCTTTCCTGGAGATGGCCGAACATCTTCCTGCTGATGGCGGGTAGTGAGTGAATTCCTTATTTTGTTTTGCTTGTGCACACATCTTTTGCTTTACCTATTAAATTGTCTTTATCTTGACCCACAGGTTTTCTCACTTTGACCCTTCCAATTCTTTCCTCCATCCCGCTGTGGGGGAGTGGGCGAGTGGCTGTGTGGGGCTCAGCTGCCTATCAGGGCTAAACCACAACACTTGTCCAAATCAAGATTTTTTTCCAAACTTTATCCTCTTTTTTTTGTTCTTGTTTGGGGAAATCTAAAACTATATGGGTTTTTCCTTTCCAATCACAGTCAAAGACCGCACAGAGACTCTTTGGTTTAACGCTTGTTCATAATAATTGGCAGGCACTCAGAGCAAGTGTACAGCAATGGAGAGTACTATGGCACAGCTGACTTTGAGACATCAGACAAAACCTGGAAAATCAGAACAGCTTTTACTGCACATTGTATGGGATATACAAAACAAAGGAAAAAAAGAGTTTTACTGTAGGCTACCAAACTCCACTGAGTCAGTATAGCACTGCCGTTTGTGTTTTGGCCCCCATGATTTACAGCAAACACTAGTTATTTTAGCGTGCCATTTGTATCTCAGGTGTATCACTTAACTTGCCATGTAAATGTAGTTTTCTCGTTTACATTCCGCTGTTAACTCTATCTATAATCCATCAAAAAAAGAAGACAAACTCATATGTATGACCCCCTAAGAGACTTCCAAAGCTCAGAATAGAGCATGTTGTGTTTTGACAGCTGTCCTTTGAATCCCAAACTATAACCCCTCAGGGGACATAGCATTATGTAATTTTAGTGACAGCACAATTGTCATTCAGCTAGAAAGAAGGATATTGTGATCTCAATGGAAAAGAAAAGCGATACTGCCATCTGTAAGCTTATAGCCCTTTTTCTTTGGTAATTTGTACCTCTCATGAAGGGTTGGGAGTGGAAATTACTACAAGCTGTTGAATAAAATGACATCATTTTGCCACCCACAAAATGTTACGAGTTTGACAGCCTAGAAAATGGAGGAAAGAGCAATCTCGTGGCAAGTGAGCGCTCTTCTTTCTGGAGGAAATGTATGCTCATTGTGTCAGCCGATCACCATCTCTGTGGGACTCTGACCACTGTGGCCACAAACCCTGGTTTCAATAGTTGCTCTCTCCACTGGCTGCAGGAAAGGAATATATAATTGCTGGAAATGCTACGTGCTCCATGCTCCTCCGATTCTTATGGGGCAGTCAAATGAAACAGAATTTTGCTTTCAGGCAATTTACTCTCAATTGTATGTCACTATGCTGCAAAATTAATAAACAGGGAAATTCAGTTATGCAATTAGAAGTCGTTAGGAAGAATAGGATAATATAGATTGAAGATTTCATGCATCATAAAGAAAGAATTTCCTGTCTATTAATTCTGCAGCTGCTTTAATGTGTTCGTCTTAATGATGGAATACTGGAGGCTATTTTTTTCCATGGTTGAATTCTCTTCCATTACACTGCACACACCCTCTTAAGTAACCTGCAGCTGCTTTTATCTGCCAGTACGAATGCTGGTCTATTGTGATATTTGACACATTACAGAGCCCCTGTGATTTCTCACCATCCCCTAAATAAAACCAACCTGAAGTGCAAGAAATGAGGGCTGCAGGCATGAGCAGAATTTTAAAATGTCCTGAGATATCCAGAAGGTGAATGAAGATTAGGAAAAAAAGAAACCAAAACCCACTTGTGTAGACAGAGTTACTCACTCATAGTTTCTGGCCAAGTCCACATGCTGTATAGCAAGAAAACTGGTTTTAATTATTTTTTAATCAGCACTTTCCCCCTGATCTGCCCTGTACCCTTCTGGTGGCTCATAACCAGCATACTCCAATATCCACCCAAAGAAAAGTTGGACTCTGATGTTGCTCTTTCGAAGCCAGCTGCAATTTAGGGGACCAATAAGAGCATTTTTTTTCCCTTCGTTTTTCTCTTCTGAACTGCAACACCAACTCCCTTTAGAAAAGAAGACCCAAAACTATGGAGGACTGTAATTCCAGCTGACAGTGCTGCCATTACTTAATGTTTGTTTTATACTCAGTATGTCACATAATCTGATTTGGATGTTTTGGAGCAGTAATGAACTTCTTTTCCCTGTAACAGCTGATGCCAAATGCAGTATTTATGGTTTCACAGAAGCAAAGAGGGATGTTCAGAGATTCAAAAATAAAGCAAATAGCCACCCTTTAAAATAGGAGCTAGCTGATTAGGATTTAGACACAAATGCCTTCCTTATGCACTTCACTCCCTTCAAACTTGGCTCTTCTGTCCTACAATCTACGATTTTGCACTTCTAGTACAAGGACTTTTTTCTTCCTAGCTCCCACCAAGCCAACAGCTTCTTTCTTTATTTTTAGCTCTTCATCTTACTGCTTTGTCTTACATCTTTATACCCATACTTCTCAGTATTCTCTTCTTTTGCTACGGAAGCATATCAATTGAGAAACTGCTGTATTACACTACCTGTTCTATGGATTATAAAGTTAATTCTCTAGATATCATGTGATAAATTAAATAAATTTTAAAAAACATGTTAAATACTCATTGTGGTTCTTTCTAAATCAGGCTAACATTCAACCCGCTTTCTATTTCACATATATGACAAACCCATCCAAGACACACAGAAAAATAACCTATTCGTCGGGGTTCCCTTAGGTTCACAAAAGGAATAGATCTACAGACAGGACTTTACTAACACACCTCCAGAGGAGCAGCACAGCACTGGTAGGAAGAAAAGTTGGAGACAGTTAAGGAAAATAATTTGTAAAATAGATAAGGTGGGAGCAGCAGGGTAGGACAAGAAGAAAGGTAACCAGGCATCGTCTGCAGTAGAGCACAAGAATTTGTGAGAGGAAGAAAAGAAACATCCAAGGTAGAAAGGCATGAAGACATGCATGTGGTCTGGGGGAGCCAGGGTGTCTATCCATACAAAGGGAGAAGCAATCTAAAAGAAGGTACCTGAGTCCAGCAACCTGCATGTGCCTGTTGCAGGACATAGGATATATTGCAGGAGAGATGGCGCCTGGCCAGGTCTCTTGTTCTTAATCTGTCAACTGACTGGAGGCCAGCCGGTCACCCACTTAGCTTAAGAGCATGAGAGCAGCTGTAAATTACCCTGGCTGGGAGACCCCACCTGGGTCTGCTGTGTGAATCCGGGACTGCAGGGCGCACCACGCTCCGCACTGCAAAATGTTACTTGACAGGGAGCAACCAGTCTGCAGTGAGAGGAGCTCTCAGAAGGAGCTGTCAATACTTACACCTTTTTATTGATAGTTATACTCATGAATAAGGCAAAGGTCGTCAGAGTGGCAAAAATTTTAGAGGGTGCTAATTCCTTGGTAAGCTGGACATTTTATCAAAGTCAAATATAAAGTCACACACTATAAAACAAGGGATCACGCCATAACCTAGAGAGTAAAGAACAGTGTTCAGGAGGCAAGAGCTTCACAAAGTAATCAGGAAGCATTTGGCTATATGGTGAGAAGGCCAAAGATAGAACATAGTGGGACATTTCCCTAGAAACCAAGGAGAGGGAAGGGAGAGCACTCGTGGACAAAGAAGGCAGGAAAAGAAAGAGGCAACAGGAAAGAATAATGTCACAGAACCCAAGAAAAGACAAATCTTCAAACAAGATGAAGTCATCAAGGAGGCCAAAGCTAGCAGAGAAGCATGCCATCATTCCCCTGAACACAGAGAGTTGTCTAGGAACTCTTTGGAAATGGCTATAACTGTATTTCTGAAAAGAGACAAAAAATGAGAACTGCATATAACAGTGATTAAATATAACCAGTTTGGATAGACAATGATTTAGCCAAATTAGCTTTTTCTAGCTCACCCTGAGCGATCTGTTTAACTCCTGCTTGGTGGAGAAAGACATCAAAACATCATGCATGTTAAGCACTGTGTTCAACCAATTTATTACCACTACCCCTTCACAAGATAGGAAGAGGGGCTGTGGTAGGACCTTTGGCATTTCTTTTGGATGCCTGTAGCCAACGTAGTTTCATCAGCTTTTCTGTTGTTCTCCTTATGTGTCCAAATAGTTCCCAAGCAGAGAATTCTGGTTTAGGAGCAGTAATTGTGTCCTTGCCATTTCCATTTGCTCTAAATTGCATTAGCTATCAGAGATTTTGGAATCATCATTCTCAATGAGAAAAGTTGCTCTTTTTGTAGACAGAATTTAATCTTAGCTAGTGAAATGTGTTTCTAGCACATTTAGTATGCTAGAAGAGTATTAGGTATCTATATTTCTGATCTAATCCTTGGGTAAAAACGACCAAATCAGTGACTGTAGCTTTAGGCATTCAGCCAGGGAGAAATTAATTTTCCATGTTGATGTTCTCAATGAAAAGCTCAGGTACCTCAACCAATTCAACAAAACTAAACAATCTAGTTTTTCTGTGAAGGCTCAGTCTACGTGACAAAAAACAAACTGGCATTCTGTGATTGCCAGCCATCTCACCAAGATATATAGTCTGTACGTGTGCCTACTACTAAAAAGTGTTAAATCAAATATTTTGATTATGAGCTTGAACATAATTTGATAAGGTTCTGCACGTAGAAAGCGATTAAAAATCTTAAAATTAGGCAGTTATAGTTCAATAAATTTTGAACAACTTACATTTTATAGAAACCCTAAGCAGTCAACCACGCAAGGGCAGCTTCTCTAGAATCACATATTTGTCTTCTTTTCCTCTTCCCGGATGATGAGAATTATTCTGAAAATAAAGGAAAGATAATCAGTTATCTGGGCATAACGCTGGAGCTGTCACAGAGGTATAGAGACTCCAGCGTGACATCCTGCAGGAAAACAGCAGTAGCCTGCAAAGATGCTGGAGCACCGGCAGTCACGGGCAGCTCAGAACATCGTACCACCAACCTCTGAACAGTTTAATCTATTTTCTTCCTCCATCTCATGCAGAAGAACATGTCATTGGACCCACCGCTATGAAACAGGGAGGTACAAAGGGTAGCCAGGGAGCATTTAGCCAGTGGCATAACCCACCACAAGTCCTGTTTCTATCAAGCCCGGTCCTAATTGAAAACCCTTCACAAGGGACTACTGTCAGTTCCTCACGCTCTATTGGGGGTCATAAGATTCCTCTTAAAGACAGTCAGTCACCAGCAAACACCTCTCTGAGGCTTAATTCTCTACAAAACTTCCAGGTAAATAAAGTACCTTTTATTCCACTTATTCTACTACTCATCTTCCTGCTTGAGAAGAGGGAGGGGGAGAATCTTAATCTGTTTTTACAATATTAAAAATTTATTTATCCACACATATTGCTTACTGAACTTGTATTATTTATACTGATTGATGATTTCATGTACTCAAAAGCGGCAATTGGCTCAGGGTCTGACTTTCTTTTACACTATTAGAACTCTCAACCTGTGCAAACAACAGAAGCTGAGCCATAACTACTTGCTTTTCATGTGTACAAAGCACTACGTGGAGTTGGCCATGGCAATCAGATCTTATCACTATATCAATAATACAACGTAGGCATTTAACAGTCATTCCCACTGGCACAGGGCACATGAGGCAGTGTAAACCAGGCATGTGTCTCACTCTAGAAAAAGAGGAAAGCACCTTTTCTCTCACACCAGCAAGATGCTCTGCAAAGTGGATATACTTTTTACCCAAATTACAGTGTTATCTTCAAGAAATATGAAATTCTTTGGGAAGACTGACTTAAATTTGAAACAGTATCTCGGGGTTTTACACTGCCCTCCACAAACATGAGGACAATAACGGGTAAGGGCTTAAGCATGTTTTGGATGATGGGAGCAGGAAAGAGAGGAAATCCAGGGTTAAGATGCAGCACTTGTTCACTTGACATTTAGTCAGTGTCACACTTAGTTCAGACATAAGGAATTCATTCTGCATATATTTTATTCCAATTCTAGTGTAAATTTGAAGTAACTCAAGCAAAGAACAGAACTGGGTCTCCTGCCTACAGAATACCCATGCCTTAAAGTATTGCAGGGAAAACAACTGGGAAGAACCGTTCAGGTTTATGTGTCAGGGAATATTTCCACTTAAAGACCCATGTGACAGCCTTCCTTTGCTTAGAAATATATACTTGGTTCTAGGACCTGCAGAAGCTTTCAGACTTTGAATTAACCACGTTAAAATGAACGGACATAAAACAATCAATGAAACCACCTTTTTCCTCCATGTGTGAAAGCGATGGATGCTAACGAAGGCTGCCTGAAACAATTGTTTTGACCATAATATCAGCAGGTTGGTATAAGTACCAGAAGAATGGAAAGACATTTCGGCTGTACCTCAGGGAACGCAGAAGCCATCCATCCCACATGTTTACAGGCTCTGGATCCTGTTTGAAGTGCAGCAGATCCTCCTTAAGCGGGCAGCACCTGTGACAAAGGTGCTTGTTTCATCTGCTGAAATGTGGTCCTGGCTACGGTTTATTTCTCTGTCATCAAAAAGTGGAGGCAATATAGGGTTGTCTAGATAAGGCTATGTACATACAGCTTGTTTAGAAATGGAAGTTATTTTTTAATAGAAGATCCTGCTTTTCAAGTGCATCTTTTATTGCCAGCATGTGACTGACAGGCAGCTGACTTGCACCTCCAGCTCTCTCAGTGCTACTTCAGTTGTCATCAGCCAAAGCATCCAAAATGAAGCCTCTAGTGCTACCAGGTTTGGAGAGACACAATAAACACAAAACCTTTCTGATGAGTCACTGTATAGCAACAAGTTTCTACTTTTGCTTTGCTGGCTCAGTTTCCCGCTGGAAAAGAAATTTATACTCAATTCGCATGAGTGATGTAAGGGTTAATTTTTTAATACTTGCAAATTTCTTTGGAAAAAAAATATTATAAATAATAAATATGTTCTACTGAGCACTCTAGCTAGCATATATAGGAACAACTTCTAGCATACGATTAACTTTCGCTTTATTCTTCCTTTAAGTTTGCTGTTTCCTGTTCCTTATAACATATTCACTCAAACTACAGTGAGGTTACAGCCGTCACACAACTCTACTTGGACATCATTAGAAAGATCAAAACATGGATTTAAAAAAATATAACTATGAGAAATCATGCTGAAAAACAAGCTTTTTAATATCTGTTATTACTATTAACATCTGTCGTCACAACGACATCTGGCTTGGGACGTCTGTTTGCTGATATAGTGCAGATACCAGAAGAAGGAAGTGTAGTTCCTTGATAAAAGCTCCGTAAGTCAATACACGTCATTGGCTTTATTATCGTGAGTCATTCTTTCAAGCCTTTGCATGCTCAACACCTGATGGTGAAAGGAGACTTACCATTTCGGGTACTCTAATGTAATAATTACTACTGTTGGACTACAATTACTACTGATTGGAACCCAAGGCACAAATTTGAGATGGATATTCAAACTTCTACGAAGTTGGAGGGCACACCGAAGTCAAGGGCTTTGTGTCGCTCCCATCTTTAGAGGTACCGCACTGCCTCTAGCTGCTTATATCTTCAGCAGTTGTCTGAAATGAGACACTGAGAAGAAGGAGGTGGGGATTTATATGCCAAATGTCTCATACTGACATGCCTGGAGTCCCACTGAAGCAAATGGACCTGGTCTTAGGCTGTAAACTATTAATTCTAATTTAATTGCATGTTTATAACCACTTGACAAGGCACCTCTTGGATACACCAGGTACCTTAAGACACCGCTTTTCCAGTCACTGCCCATCACTAAAATAGTATTTAGAAAGATCAGATGGTGCAACAATTTTCTAACTTTGTCAAAGAAAATAGGGAGGAAAACGAGAAAGGAATTAGTTCATAAAACGTACTTGGATTTTGAAAAAGGCTTTGACAGAAAGGACTCACAGTGGATGATGGAAGACACCAGCCGCTGATGGAGGATGAAGAAAAATGTTCTTGTCTTGAATCAGAAACCAACAAAGAGATAGGAAAAAACCCAAAGCCACGATAGTCTGCAGAAAGGAGCAGTTGATGGACAGAGGCGTCCTCCTGCTCTTCTGCATACGTTCAGCATGTGGCACAGACGTGACATGCTCCGTGGCCAGAGCCTTACACACTATTACAGACTGTAGTGTAAAGCAACAAACAATACAAACTATGTGTAAAACATGGATAGCTGGGATGAGCTAAGATTGCAAAGCATCCAGACTGGGCTTTTAAATTACTAGCCTGAAAAAAAGAATTCTAAGGTGGCAAAATTTGCCGATGACAGAAAAGCCTTTACACGAGTGAAGAGGAGAGATGATTACATGGAACTCTAATCAGCTGAAGTTATATGTTAATTAATTTTTTTTCAGACAAGTGCATGTATTTAAATTAATGGAACATTTTTAATTATCAGGCATCTGGAATATCTCATTTAATGGACTTCAGCAGAATACTTCTTCAGGTATATTGATATATATATCTTAATATTTATCTATCTCTATAGTTATTTGTATATAGATATATACCACAATTGTGTTATATATATATTTTATTTTTACATCTCTCTCTCTCTCAATATACTACAAGAGTGTTAAATTCAATAGAGCAAAGCACTGGTCACAAAAGTTTATTTATTTCCATAAAGGATAAAACTAAATATTAACGAAAAACCTGTCTTGCAATTATTTTTAATCTTTAATATGTTTTTGAATGTTAATTAATGAAAGCTGCTTCAAGAGGTGGAAAAATCATTCTGTCTCTATGTGTCCTGGGACAGCAAGGTGAAGGACAAGGCTGGTGTGTTGAGTCCCAGGCTGACCTAGTAAAAGCTCTATCAGATGCTGAACTCTGCAGCGGTGTCCCAAAAGATCACCTGCAGAAACATCAAAGTAGCATCTTCTCCCTCACTCCTCACAGCCTCATTCTCTTCCACCTTGCGAGGCAGCCTGGAAGGGGCACGAAGCCCTGACCTACTCACAATGGGCATTTTCAAGAATACCCTGTAAATGCAGTCCTGGCATTGGGGATCTCATCTCTTCAGAGGTGAGGGAGACATTTGTGGTTTGTATCCCTCCTCCTTGGATGCTCACATATTAGGGAACTACAGCAACTTGCTTAAGTCCAGTATCGGAAATGCAACTGCGACATTGGCCTCCCCACCATCTTATCAGGGTGCTAGATTATACTATTTCCTGGAACATTAAAACAATGTAGACAGGGTATTCTTGTGCTGAGCCCTGCACAGTCAATGGTAATAACTAAACACCTTTTAATGCTCTAAACCAGTATCCTTCCAATGCTGGACCACACACAGTTTATGAACAGGAGTCTTCCCTGACCTAAAGGCAAAGCTCTGTGAGATGAAGCCCAATTCAAGCTGATGTTTCAGCAGCTTCCAGCCACCAGCTTCTGAACCATCCCTCAAAATCAAGCTGCCATCCCACACGTGGCTTTCTTTTGCTGGGGTCTCTCCTGGTGCTGTATATGCACCATGTCTGAAACTTTGGGAAACCTTCAGTGTCCTCTGCACCAAGAAAGAAAATTGTTTTTTCACAAGTGTATCTAATTATTAATAGGAAAGCATTGTCCACAGACAGCTCAAAATAACAGTATTTGTTGAAAAGTTAAGTGATCTCGTAGATCTCCAGGTCTCTGATCTGTTTGGATCCGTTAGGGGACAGATTCCACCAAAACCTACAGAGCTGGGTTAAATTAGAGGAGGTCTCAACTTGACTTGTAGTTGGAGGAAAGGCTATTTGCCTTTGCCACTTTCAAATGTTATTTTGAGGTAACATCAGGTGCTCTTCTTCACGCAGCACAGTGAGCATGTTCAGCGCTGTTTCCTCCTCAGTTTCAGACACGCGTACCAGGTGCATTTGCCGAGTGTTAGCAGATTAATGCACCGGGGAGGGGAAAAAACCCACAAACAGCTGCATCTGCCCATGTAGAAAGGAAGTGAGAAGGCATCTGCAAGTGTTACCCAACTTCTAGAGTCCTTTACACCGTAGAAACCAGAAAGGCTACTACCTGGTATAGCTACCAGATACGCATTTTGGGTGTGATCTTAACTAATTTGTGGTGAGAAAGGGCTTGGAGAAAGATGAGCTGATTGCTTAGAGTCCTCTTTGAGCCACTCTTACCACTGTACGTGAAAAAGCAACCCTAAAAGAAGCAGCTGAGGGTCCAAGTGGAAGATTCACAGATGGTATCCACCCAAAACTGAAATACCAGGATTCTGCCAATGCCAGTAGTTGTAGGAAGAGTCCCTTGACCTCTTCGAGATAGCTCTGGTGTGACTATAGCAGAGTAACCTGTGTGAGAATAAAAAGTGCTATCAGCTACCAAACCTAGCTTGAGGGTATAGATGGAGAAATGACAAATTACAGTCCAATATGTCTGGTAATCATGACTGCAGTGGAAACAACTGACAGTCTTGGCACTGCACTTCCAAATCTCCTCCATCCTGAAACATACCTTCTCTGTGGGCTCCTTTCTACTGTTACTACATGGGACTGACCGGCGTTTCTTGGCCTTTCCAGGTCAGAAAGATATAAAAAGCATTTTGGGAGCTCCAAGCATGCTCCTGCACAGAGTCCTACTGCACCTGAAGTGGCCATACATTTTGGTCTCTTTTTAGAAAGACATTTATGACAACGCTCCCTTCTGATCTCATAGAAGGTGTTTAACTTCTTCACTCCCTGCATTTCTTTTGGGAATGCAATGTAGTTCACATTCCTTATCTATATTTTGTTACTGATAAGACAAGCAATCTACAACACTTTAAAGAATTAGATAGCATCCAGCCTTATATTACCTTTATATCAGGTGCATGGAGAGCCATGCTCCAGCTTCCTCAAAACTTTGTAAAAAACCTAGAATCCAAAAAGCAGAATTGAATATTAGGCAAGGCCATAGAATCATAGAATCATTTAGGTTGGAAAAGACCTTTAAGATCATCAAGTTCAACCATTAACCTAGCACTGCCAAGTCCACCACTAAACCATGTCCCTAAGCACCACATCTACATGTCTTTTAAATACCTCAGGGGATGGTGACTCAACCACTTCCCTGGGCAGCCTGTTCCAATGCTTGACAACACTTTTGGTGAAGAAATTTTTCCTAATACCCAATCTAAACCTCCCCTGGCACAACTTGAGGCCATTTCCTCTTGTCCTATCACTTGTTACTTGGCAGAAGAGACCAACACCAACGTCACTACAACCTCCTTTCAGGTAGTTGTAGAGGGCGATAAGGTCTCCCCTCAGCCTCCCTTTCTCCAGGCTAAACAACCCCAGTTCCCTTAACCGCTCCTCAGAAGACTTGTGCTCTAGACCCTTCACCAGCTTCGTTGCCCTTCTCTGGACATGCTCCAGCACCTCAATGTCTTTCTTGTAGTGAGGGGCCCAAAACAGAACACAGTATTTGAGGTGCGGCCTCACCCCTGCTAAGTACAGGGGGACAATCTCTTCCCTAGTCCTGCTGGCCACACTAGTTCTGATACAAGCCAGGATGCTGTTGGCCTTCTTCACTACCTGTACACACTGCCGGCTCATATTCAGCCAGTTGTCGACCAACACCCTCACCAGGCAGCTTTCCAGCCACTCTTCCCCAAGCCTGTAGCGTTGCATGGGGTGGTTGTGACCCAAGTGCAGGACCTGGCACTTGGCCTTGTTGAACCTCACGCAGTTGGCCTTGGCCCATCAATCCAGCCTGGCCAGATCCCTCTGTAGAGCCTTCCTACCCTCAAGCAGATCAACACTCCCACCCAACTTGGTGTCACCTGCAAACTTACTGAGGGTGCACTCGATCCCCTCATCCAGATCATTGATAAAGATATTAAACAGAACTGGCCCCAGTACTGAGTCCTACCACTTGTGACTGGCCGCCAACTGGATTTAACTCCATTCACCACCACTCTTTGGGCTCAGTCTTCCAGCCAGTTTTTTACCCAGCAGAGAGTACGCCGGCCAAAGGCATGAGCAGCCAGTTTCTGCAGGAGAATGCTGTGGGAAACAGTGTCAAAGGCTTTACTAAAGGCCAGGTAGACAACATGCACAGCCTTTCCCTTGTCCACTAAGCGGGTCACCTTGTCATAGAAGGAGATCAGGTTAGTCAAGCAGGACCTGCCCTTCATAAACCTGTGCTGACTGGGCCTGATCACCTGGTTGTCCTGGACGTGCCACGTGATGGCACTCAGGATGATCTGCTCCATAACCTTCCCTGGCACCGAGGTCAGACTAACAGGCCTGTAGTTTCCTGGATCCTCCTTCTAGTCTTCTTGTGGATGGGAGTCACATTTGCTAACCTCCTGTCAACTGGGACCTCTGCGGTTAGCCAGGACTGCTGATAAATGATTGAAAGTGGCTTGGTGAGCACTTCCACCAGCTCCCTCAGTACACTTGGATGGATCCCATCCAGCCGCATAGACTTGTGTGTGTCTAAGTGGTGTAGCAGGTCGCTAACCATTTCCCCTTGGATTATGGGGACTTTGTTCTAGTCCCCGTCCCTGTCTTCCAGCTCAGGGGGCTGGGTACCCAGAGAACAACTGGTCTTGCTATTAAGGACTGAGGCAAAGAAGACATTAAGGACCTCAGCCTTTTCCTCATCCTTTGTCACTGTGTTTCCCGCCACATCCAATAAAGGGTGGAGATTCTCCTTAGCCCTCCTTTTGTTGCTAATGTATTTACAGAAACATTTTTTATTGTCTTTTACAGCAGCAGTCAGATTAACTCCGAGTTGTGCTTTGGCCCTTTCAATTTTCTCCCTGCATAACCTCACGACATCCTTGTAGTCCTCCTGAGTTGCCTGCCCCTTCTTCCAAAGGTCATAAACTCTGCTTTTTTTCCTGAGTTCAAGCCAAAGCTCTCTGTTCAGGCAGGCTGGTCTTCTTCCCCGCTGGCTCGTCTTTTGGCACATGGGGATGGCCTGCTCCTGCGCCTTTAAGATTTCCTTCTTGAGGTCTATATGACACCACAAAAAGGAGGCTTAAGGAGATACTAGATGGGAAGGAGAGGCACACAGTGAAACTCAACAGGCAAATTGATTTGATAGCACATCATTAAAATAAAAGTAGTTGTTTTTCATCAAATGCCAAACAAGTTGCAGCACTGCTAATGCTTATATGGCTGAATGTTTAGAAACACAAAGTAAGATTATGGGCTGAAAACCCCAATACCTTAAGGGGAATGAATACTAATGGATTTTTAAAGCCACGTTGGTGACTTGTTGACTCTGGGCTAACACTGGGGACAAACAAGACGCTCGGCCACCACTTCCCACGCTGACATAAGTAGAAAGCCATGCTGATATGAGCAGCTCCTGGCCCCGCTGCTCGTTCTCACCTCTGCTCCTCCCTTTCCTCTTGTGCCAACACAGCCGTGCATGCCCTCACCCGGCAGAGCCCGCAGGGGCACTAATCCTGCTGGCAAACACCTGGCACAAGGGAAGGACACCACAGCAACAAGTAGCTGAGGGTGGGGGTCACTGCTGGTCCCCACCTGGAGTTTTGGCAGCTCATGGAGCATCTCTAGCCTTGGCCCTGCAGCCACTGCCTGCTGGTGGCTTGCAAGGTGGCACTCAGTGAACGGCCCATAGTCCCATGAGTCTGCCTGCTCATTTAGGTGCCCCAAATGTCCTTGCACATCGTGACAGGGTCTTTAGTCAGGAACAGGAGTGCTACAGCAAAGAGATTAATTTCTTTCACAGAACGCACTGATTTCTCCCAAGAGTGGTTGCATTTTGTAAGAAAAATATTTATTTTTACGTTTGTTGATTTCTTATTTTGCTTTGTGAGCCAATGTAGCTTTTTCCTTTCCTTCTCTGGCACCACACTGGCTATTATTTATTTATAGAGCAAGCAAAAATGGGCTAAGTTTAAAAAAAAAAGATATGGGAAAGGTGTGGTCTCTTCCTCTAGTGCTAACAGTCTAACTTTAGATGTGATGGTATAAAGTGGGAGTGAGAAGACAGGAGGTTGAGATGGGCTCGTGGACAAAGATTACAGCATAAGTACATTTTGGATGTTCACATTTTATAATAATACTGTTGATTCACAGGAAATCATTACTTTGCCACCCTGAACTCAGATATACCTTGGAAATCAGTAACTTTCTCATCTCTTGGTCTAGTGGTTCTCAAAAAATTTATTGCAAGACGTCTCTGTGTTGTTTTTCACCTTTCTCCTTTTCTGTTGCAAAACAAAAATAACGTTAATGGCTCAGTAAAGCCTAACTTTAGAATTCAAAATACCAGGAAATTTAAAGTTTAAAAAGCAGCAGTAATTTTGTGTCCTTGCGTTGAGGGAACTAGAGTCGTAAATTGGATATGATGCTACATGGGAGCCAGCTCTGAGATCTGAAGCGAGAAGTAGCATGATCAAGCAAATAAAAGTGGAGTTTGAATTTAACACCTGTTTTTTGGGGAAAGCATGTGTCTCTCTGACACTTGCAAAGAGTGTGTTGCAAGAGCTGAAGAGCAACACATGGTACAATAAAAGCTCAAATGAGAGATTTGGTTGAAGTTATGGAAAAGACAGATCCACAGAAAAAGAAGTGGAAGGATCTCAATATGATCTAGCTGTATAGACAGGGGAAAGAATAACAAAAAATCATCCCTACCGAGCCAGACTGGAAAGATGGTTTCTGACAGTGAGTCAGGTATGAAGAAAATTTGGGTAAAGCATATAAAGCAACGCAGAATAACAGGCTCCAATTTCTCCTTAGTCTGAGGGGCGTTTAGCAGTATGAAAGCCAGCTGTAGTAGCCAATTCACAACATACCATTTCATGCTGCTTCCCACTCTAAAATCCCAAATTTGCCATGTTCTTTTGTTAAATTAAACATATTGAGTCATATTTCATTAACCGTAATGAGTTTTGTGTCACACAGAATTCTATCTTCATAGGTGTTTTAATTAGATTCAAAACGCTATTAAATGTCTGCTTTGTCCAAAAAACCACGCAAATAACAGTGTGCAGCTGTAACTGTCTGAGTTATCATGTTTGTGAAGTCTGAATTTATCTGACTAGCTAGCAGGGGGACCTTGTCTCAGAAAGAACCATGATGCAGTCATAAGGTCAAACTTTGATATAATTTTTGTCAGAGAATTTGCCTCAGGTGTTCCTTCTTTTTTTTTTTTACTCTCAAGCAAAAGAGCCAGCAGGATCAGACGCAGCTGAGTTGATATGAACAGGTGCTCACCATTTTGCAGAAAAAGGCTCAAGAGAAGCAGGTTGAAATATCAAATATGAACTGTCATGAGCAGATTTCACATCACCTGTATAATGCAGGATCTGACGACTCGCTCATGTTTAGAAATGCAGCGCTTGATCGGAGAAGAGCTTAACCAATTCAAGGACGTGTTTGCATTCATGAATAACATTTACCTCAGGACCCAGCTATCTCCAGGGTTTTGTAGGTGTAGACTTGGCACTTGAAAAAAGCCTGCTGCATTAGTCTGCTGCATCGTAGGCTACTTAAAATAACTGGCTGGTTATCACAGAGCGTTATGTTAACTGATGGGCGCCTGCCTCCTCCTCTGCCAGGTAAAGCCTGCAACATCAGCTTGGCTCTTGGCCGCATCCTGCTGTTTATCTGCGGCAGGCAAGCAGCAACCCCATGCTTCCAGAGCTTCAGCCTCTCCCTGCGCTGGTGATAAGTTACTCCCCGAGTCCTTTCTGCCAATTGTTCTTGGCAAAGGGACCGGGGAAGACTATTGTTGTTGCTGGCTGTTATCTCTGCCTCTGACTCCACTTGGCGGGGGTGCAAATCCATCTCTCTGGTGTGGAAACAAGCTGCTGGACTCTGGATGAGTCAACTCATTAATAAACAAAGAGTTACAAAGGAAATGGGAATCAGTCTTAACAAAATAAATGCACACAAAGTTTATTGGATGCTAGGGTGTTTGTCCTCCCCAGCATGACACTGCTTTATCTCGGGCCCCAGCCTTCCTATCAGAAAATGGGGAAGTTAGTAGTTTTATCAAATTTTAATCAGCTTAAATGTTGATGTATTACTTACATAGCATGGAAAGTATTTTATCTGTTGTTACTGGTGAAGGTAGGTCATTTTTAATTATTAATTTATATCTGTTCCTCCATTTCTATACCTTCTCTGCTTTGTGGAGTGTGCCAACACTAAACTAGAAAACCTTCCATCACCTACTGCTTACCCTGTCTCTGTGAAGTACCCCAAGCCAGGTGCCCTGCGGGAAGCTCAAGACTGAAGTATTAAATTCTCATGAGATTTTCTTCTGTGTTGAAGCAGAAGTATGTGATCAGATTCAGGAACACTGGGCTTGGGACTTGGTGGGGGGTGGGTGGGTTGCAGCTTTTTAGTGGGGGGATTGGTGGGGTTTGCTTTGCTGTTTGCGTTTTTTTTTTTTAAAGAAAAGATAGGAATTTTGTATTTGCTCCTTCCGACAGCAGCCTTGTCCACTGTAGGCCAGGGAAGATTTAATTTGTGTTGGGCCTTAGTTTTTGGCCAGCAATACCATTATAGTGGTAAAAAGAAAGCCTGGCTCTTCTCAGGTTGCTTGATGCTCCTTATACCCCTAAGGACAGTACTACCACCTTTCTTGCAGCAGCATTAGGAAAGCCTCACCGTTTCCTCATCTGCGAAGTGTCCACAGCCATATCTCCTCCTCTCATGATCAGAAGCCAATCTTGCTCTCCAAGAGACACTTCAACAGTCAGTCCCCACACAAGCACACAACTATTCCAGTGATGTTAAAATAAAGCAAGATAGATACATTACGCTTTAGAAGAAAAGCTAGAAGCAAAACCAGCTGTAGACAAACATACGTTGCTGGACTATTAAGTTCCACATAAAGCAAAGCTGGCTGGCTAGAAAGCTTATTTACAGTGAACTCTTATTAAGCAAGAGCAACAAAGTATTACAAGTTTGGCACAGACAGCGGCCACCTTGTCTTTCAGTACCTTTGCAAGGTAAATTTATATCAAGGCCCCAGAAAGTCTATCGAATGGCATGGATCTATTTGCTTTACAGGAAAAAATGGGATTCTTTGTGTTTTCCTAATAGAAGCGCGCTCTCTTTCTCTCCCCTAAGTCACCATACCACGTAGTTTCCCCGTGTACCACCTTCCAAAGCCATGCAGGATCCAAACCACCCCACCTCCCACAAGGTATTTCTAACAAACAGCACTGCCTTAGTTGTTCTTCCTGCCCAATATTCACTGACAAGTTTAACTCTGGAAATAAATCAAAGATGACCAGCCATACACGTTCTCCTCATTAAGCATTTTGTGAAATACACACGAATCTGTACCTACCCAGAAAAACATCAAGCTGGAACAGGATGGGGGATTCTTAAAGAAAAAAAGAATACAACAGCTTACTTCTGGTAAAACGTTATTTTGTTTTGTTAATGTATTCCCAGAGCTCCCTAACTAATTATGAATTAGACAGCAATTGTTACATAAACACCTAGTGTGAAATACATTGTTTGAAAAAGTAAAATACATGGAAAACATATACCTAAGGCTAATTGTCTGATGAGGTGCCCTCATCTGTGTTAGAAAGTGTTGTGCAAAGGATAGTACTCAAGAGTTAGGAAAGGTCACGATGAAATTTGCCTAAAAAAGCCAATGGAAAGTTTCTTAAGTGGAGTCCTTCAATGAAGTGTGGGCAGTTTTCCCAGAAAGTTCACCTAGAAAGCAGTTGGTCAATGGCAACTTGTAGTGTAGACTACAAATCAGTTGCATCATGTGTAAAAACCAATTTCATTAATCAGTTTTAAGAGTCAAATAGATTTAATCCATTTTTCTCTCTACTCTTGAATAAGAAAGAAATGCGAATAGATGTATGATTTACTTTCTCTGCACTGTTTACTGTATTAAAGACTTTTTCTTTACTCTCCAAGTTAGACCTCTAAAGGTTTCTGTTTACATACACACTTCTCCAAATTTCATTTTGTTTTCACTGTCCTTTTCTTTTCCTATCTCAGTCATATCCCTTCTGAGATGAAGCAGACTGTACTTAGTAGTCTATGTGAGTACATACTATACGTCATGATATTACATTATTTTATTTTTAGTATTGTTCTTGACTCTTCTCTTAATACTACCTAATTTCCCATCTATCTGTTTGCTTTTCAGCCAACACTGCATAATGAAGAGACGTTTTCACTGAGTTCTTCACAGCAATGTGTGTATCTTTTTCCCAGCTGGTTCCAGTAAATTTAAAATCTAGTATGTATAAATAGTCAACATTGTTCTCTAAATCACATTACACTGCAATCTCAGCTCCATCAAGTCAGATTGCCTGCTCTTTGTTAGGTCCTTCTACATTTCCTTCTCTTCCTTTCTAAATGTGACCGAGTAATTTTTTTTTGGTCATGTGTTGGTTTTACCACCCCATTGCTTGTGCCTTCCTCCAAATCAAACATTAGACAGCGCCAGCACCAGTACAAACCTTGGGGGAACACTGCTTAACCTTACTTAAACTCTACGAAAACAACTTGCATCCACCTTTTCCATTAAAGTCTTAGACCTTCTACCATAAAGTAAACCAAACTGACCTTTTCATGGTAAAGAAATAAAGAAAAAAAGAAAATTAAATCAGAACTCAGCTGTAGCAACCCCTGATTTAGACTTGTTGAGGAAAAGCATGGTCAGGGACAAGGTGGGTAAAAGAGGAATGTTAGAGCTCAGAGAGCATCATTGTTCACTAGGAAGCCAAGCACAGAACAGAAATGAGAGGAGGGAAATCGCAGAAGTGAATGTGCCCCTTGGGAAACAATTCTTGAGGGCAAGCCCCACGTCACGCAAGGAGGCCGTACACATGATGTCCCTCTTTCTCGGTTGCACCTCTGACAACTCTGCCTGATGAAAGAGGGGACTGATCACTGCTGGAAGCATACGTGTCCTAGAGGATCTCGTCTCCTGCGAGTGCAAAGGCAGCTGTTGTACCCTTTGCCAAGGATTTATGAAATGCAAAACCCAAGTCATAAAAAAATAAAAAGTGAGAAAAAAAAGCACTAGAACTCTCCAATCCTCCCAGGTATAATTACAGAAAATAACAACAAAAATAAGGTGGCTTCTGGCACTTTTGGTGTTCCGAGGCGTTTACTGTTTTGTGTCTCGACTGCGGTAATGTGTAGGACGCATAAACAGCGAAGTTGGCCAACCAGATGGGGCATGCAACCTGCTAATTGGGGAAAGTGTGCCCTAGCATCCGGCCACTGGTTGACAACACAACAGCCCCCAGAAAGTCAAGTTTTATTTCGATTTTTTTAATTATTATTTTAAATGCTGGTTCAACCACTGATCTAAAAATTAAATGAATTTGCGTTTGGTAGGCAAAAGAAAATTATTTTCTGAAGATGTATTAGCTTTCATGACTTCTCTGTTCATAGCATTTACTAGCAAAAAGTACAGGAAGAGAATCTAACTGCAAATGCCTTATCTATCTATGTAGTACCACTATCCCTACAGCTTTGATTTTATCCTTTTCCTTACTTACACAGAAGTTATACAGAGCCTAGGAGCAAGATATTGCACTCACAAAACACAGCTACTCCAGTAAGATACTCAG